>CAIGRS010274202.1:0-13268 GCA_903798395.1 Fraxinus floribunda
AGCTATTTTAATCATAAGATAAACACATTGCCCATAAACAAATTGCAGTGACGTAGTTAATACTCATCAACAGAGTAAATATAATTTATGAGGGGCCCATTCAGACCAAAAGCTAATAACAGCTATGCAAGTCGAAATAATACCAGAGAAGACAGCAGCTCTTGAAGGTGAATCCAGATAAAAAGACATAGTAAGCAATTTCATAAAAAAGGAACTAGATTCTCCCAAGTTTCACATGAACATATGCAGAGCATTTGACCGACAGCTATATAATTGAATAGTTCATAAAAACAAGCAGTTTTAGGATATTGAATCAGCATCCTTTCATTCTAAAAACTGTTGTTAATGTCGAGATGTTGGCTTCCAAGTACTAGAAAACACAGCTCAATGCATACGGTAACTGACAACTATCATGTTCTGTGAATTTCAAGAGGCATTAGAATACATGTCCCAAACTACAAGATTATTTGACTAGACATGACACTGGTTTCCAACGCATCTATAAAATATAAGATGTGGTATATTATGTAGCACTTGGGCCGATAAAATACAGCCTTACTCGTATATTCACTTTTAGTTTCTAAGTCTCAAAGCAATCTTACCAACTATTAACATCCTGCAATTGCGAGGGTTAATCCTTGATACCTCTGTTCTGTGGATGGATTGAAAAGTAGTTGTCTATTGATACACCAAGAAGGCCAAGCTGACCCTTGTGAAAGGCAAAAGCCAAATCTGCATTTTTAAAGCCAACCAATTCGAAATTGGCACCTTCAACATAAATAAATCATGGCAACCGACATCTCATTTGAATGTAAGATCTTCCTAACAGCATTCGAGTGATCTTGACATGCGTATTTTAGGCAGAAGTGTTCAAGTAAAAAAGCTCTTAGACCATGGCGTCATCATTAACAGATTCTCCCAACTCATAAAAGTTTCCCTCAATTGTTCAGAATATAAAACCGTTACAAGCACATGCATTTAACTATGAAATGATACATTCAACTGATACAAACAGTTCGACACATAGAACTAGAGTGCTAAATTGTTGCATATCAATCCAAGGTAACACTGAACAGAAACCAAGTGGCATGCTAATATCATACTTAGAAACTTTTTTATTATTATCATTAATATAAAAACACACAAAGATGTTCTATCCCTAAAAACTGACTACTCTTTCAACCCATACAATATAAGTGTATATCAGACTCAAATTAGCACCCAAACTTGTATTAGAAACAGATGTTAAAGTTAAAAACATGAGATCCCTTCTAGCAATCATATTACTGCACAATAACATTGTTGGGTTCATATACTGGAACCAAAGTGGAACTCAGGGAAATTCAGCGAGTTTTTTATACAGACGTTGATAACATGCATTGACATTAAGGTGTGTCAAGGAACCCAAAGCCACCAAAGCCAGCACATTTACTCAATACATCAATTGAAATCACCAAGTATAATGAGAAAAGAGTTATGGACAAGACTAAGACAAGTTGGTTACATGATGTAGAATATGTGGCTTATTCGAAGTCTTCTTAAAAGTATATTGCTGTTATATCATTCGCTAAGAAATTCAGAAGATTATCGAAGGATGAGAATATGCTCTGGCAAATTATAAAGTAAGCCTCTCCATACACATGCATAATTCAATGCCTAAGGATATACTGTGGATGCTATCAAACTTCTATAATAACCAAAGAGAAGAAACAAAATCTCTGAAGCACTGTATAGTTGCCAATTCAAAATGGTGAAATGATATCACAAACCTGATTCATGACTTCTTTTATCATTTCGCTTGCCATCTCAATCTGCTTCTTATTACCAGTCACACGGACAGTTCGGTCCTTAGATTGGTCTCCTTCTGGAAGATGTTGTGGTATCAACTAGAATAAAAGGTGATGTGAGGAAATTACTGCAATTGTTGTATAAATGTCTGGCGATGTATTATGTACACAATCTACTACCTGAATGCGTGCCCCTGATCTTGTCTGCAAATTCTTAATTGTTTCTCCACCTTTTCCAATAATTAAACCAACCTTAAAGAAAAGGAATGATTCAAGTCAGTCATGCTCTACCGGGAGACACAGAGGGGATGGGAGAGAGGGGAGAGGGAAAGAGGGGGAGAGATAATGGAAACAAACTTTTTCATTGGGGACTTGTATCTCAAGTTGTTCTCCCCCAGCAGCAGCCTGCACAGTGTTGAAGCCCCTAGCAACAAGTGAAGGAGAACCACCAGCATCGGCCTAAAATACAATGCATCAGTTGTAAAAGTTGTAGAGTGAGAATCTTTGAAGTCCAAGCAAATAATTATATTAATGATGGGCAGGAAATGATGGGCAGGAATAACCTAAAATGGATTTTAAAAAAAAGAAAAAAAAAACCTCAGCAATAACATCCTTTATCAATTTCTCAGCCTTGGTTATATTTTCCAAAGTTCCAATTAGTTCCACAGGTCTAGAGACAGACCGAGGATCTGCATCAGCATCCCTCACAATTTGAATTTTGGCACCTGAATTGTCTTGCAGGGACCTAATTGTGTCCCCAGCTTTGCCAATCAGAACACCAACCTGCAAATGGACAACAAACATGTGCAAGACATTTCTCAGAGGAGCATTAAAAAGTTTTTTGCTATCCCTGGGAAGGAGGAGCAGGCTATTTTTTTCACAGGATGACGTGAAGTATAAATTTCATTACATCCATGTACTACCATCTAAATTGATTTCTACTTTCCAGATATTTATTTGCTCATTTTTTACATTTTTTCATATAAATTCATGCATTAAAAAAATTATATTTACATGTACATAGAAATTCGGAAGTGAATCAGTTAGATCTCATTAACATCTATGCCTCCATCTGGAATTGAAGTATTTTAGTTACTATACGTATTCCATTCTCAGAAACTCAATTATCTCGTTTTCTCGTGTGTAATTTTGGGGTTCAGTGGGTTGTGGTTCAGCCTGTTTGCAGAGGCATAGAAAATTCCTCAAGGAAAATTAATAGAACTATACCTTTTTTCTCCATTATTTTGATGAAGGCAGCAATTCCTATCTGTCTAGAATCTACTTCTAGGACTTCCTTTGTCTGAATTTTAGAGGTTTGTATGGAATGGGGAATCCTCGTTAAAAGGGACTTGCCAATAGTTCATCTAATTTAAATTCGAATTTAATAAAGATATTTGTTTAGTAGCAGGCATATGTGCATTCATGCATGTAACTAATATGCATCCACTGTAATGTCACCTTTTTCTGTTTTGTGCTCGACTAGCTATTTTGGGAAACTATATGAAGACGAAATGCAATGAGGAAAAAACAGAGATACTGTCATACTGACCAATGAGAGATCTTATACTGATTTCTAGATAACAATCTATGACAATTTTCGGACAAGAAACTGCTTAATAAAAGTTATTTAGCACATTCACCTTATCATTAGGGACCTCCATTTTGAGAGAGAGCACTTGGGATTCAGACCCGGGTTTCTGCTCAACAATCGGAACATCCCCTTCTATAAGAACTTCCACAGAAGGTTCCTGAACTTCTCCTCTGGATTCTTCTTGTTCCTCCACACTTCTGTTCTCAGGTTTTTCATTCCCATCAGAAGCCACTTGTTCACTAGTGACTGTCTCCAAATCTTCCTTGGACAGTTCCTGACCTTCCCCTGGCTGTACAGCCTCAGCCTCAGCCTCAGCCTCAGCCTCAGCCTCAGCCTCAGCCTCAGCCTCGGGCAGCATAGATTCCTCCTCTGTCTGGGCATTGTTAGTCACAGCCTCGGGCTGCAAAGATTCCTCCTCCTTTGGCTCTTCTACCTTGTCCTCCTCTTGGCATCCATTCTGAGTAGCTGTCAACAAAAAGAATTCCCAAAAGAAATTATCAACATAGTGATTTGAGGATATTTTCTTCTTTTTATGCATTCCTTGCAAATGGAGCAAAATCATTGTCACTCTCAAACAATCATTTCTTTTGCTGTAATAAGAGTTGCTTCCAAAAGACTGACTCCATTTCACTGCCGCGGAAAAAATAAATCCAATAGAAATACGTAAAGATAGTAATTTTCCCCTTGGCCCTTCAGTTTAACTGCCTCAACTTTTTTTCCATAACAGAATCAATCCCACGAGACACATTTGGGGCATGGGCGGATTTACATGGGGTCACAGAAATTTTTGAATGTTTGCCTTTTAAGGGGTTGTTTGAGCCCCATTTTTTTGAAAATTCATTTTTTTCAAAACTCATTTTCTACCCCACGTTCTCCAATAAAATAATATTATACGTACGAAAACTTTTTCATAATTTTAACCACACATTCTCCAAAAATCACTATTCAATAATGCATCTTTTCTCTCAAAATGGGCTCAAACAAGGGCTAAAAAAAAAAAAATTCACCTTCCCATATTTGTATGACTTTTTTCCCTTCCACTTGCCTCCCAACTTCTATCAAGCCCTAATTGCCAATCAAAACCTAGGTTTACCATTTTTACCAAATAATTGCCTTTTCCTACTCAGTTATGTGCACAGGCACCAACGTCCGACCATGTTTTTTCTCCACCTCAACAAGGGCTACTCAGGACCCTCAACCCACGGTTTGAACCGTGCAATTGAATTGGAGATTCAGAGGTTGAATGAAAGTCTAATTGTGTATACTGAGGACAATGTATTTGAAAAAATTAATATCCATATAATTATACAATGATTTCAAAGTATGAAAAAGTGTAGGCAATGTTTGTAATGATGTGTTGAATAATTTTCATTAATGTTATGTTGCTTGAAACAAAAAAATTGTAACTTTTCTGACACCACAATGAAGAAGAACGTCTTTCTCCACTACTATTTGGGGGTGGGGGAATAGATTGAAATGTTTAATAAGATAGACATATAACCACCCAATACTTCACTTTGGCTTCGAAACATAATTTTACCACAATCATTAGTTTAAAATACATGAACCCGCTAATTCTGGAGTAAAATCGTTTATAATCATTTCCTACAAATAATATATAAACATGAATCAAAACATTTATAACATGCCAAGTAAAATTACCGATTTCATCACCGTCAAGTTCGTTGCCATTACTAGTCTCCGTCTCTAAACGAGGACGTTTCGCCTCCGACTCATCGTCACCTCCATTTTCCGCCTCCGAAGTGCCAAGCTCCGACTTAGCATTCGAGTCCGACTCAGTGGGTGGCTCGGGCGTGATATTGAGCTCCAACTCCTCGTGTTTTCTCTTATTATGATCGGGTGTGGCCATAGGGCTAGCCGACAATGACGTCACAACCTCCTCCGCCATAATTTTCAAGATCCGACGAGTTCGCACTCAACAAACAAATTTTGGCTATGGTTTTCAGATTCCAGATGCTATAATCTTTACCAGTGCAAATCGGGGATTTTCGTTCTTCGTGATTACGGTTCGGATTTTATGTTGATTTTGTTACACAAAAATAACGAAAAATTGCTTACGAATTTGCGTGAGGTATATATATATGTATATGGATATTTTTGGCTAGGGCATCGAATGTCTAAATGTATTATGGGCTGGACGTGGCCCATAAATTTCCTAGGAATGGGATGGGTTTTATATGTTGCAAAATTGACACAAATAACACTAAACGGGTTAAAAAATGATTATTGTAGTTTTCATTTTTACACTCTCCATCCAAGTCGAGATTCATGTCTATGTAGAGTGAAATAATACTTATGTATGGTACTCTACTTTAGTTAAAGTAATTCCGAGAGTTAATTTTAAGTTAAATACTTTTTGAATTGAATTCAGAAAATGAGATTCAAAACTGTTTCACATTATTTTCCGCGACTTATAGACCATACTTGAAAAGTATCGTATAATATTCTTTTTTCTTTGAAATTCCGACCATCTTCACACGCGAAAAACTTTTTTTGATGATTATATCCATATTATAAAACTAAAAATAAGCATGGACAATTATGATTCAAATATATTTTCGATGCCCATTCCTAGTTAGGTTATTAGATGCATACACGTTCCTCAACACTTAATCATTTCAAGAAATAACGACAGGGGTACCATCCATGCCTTTTTACGAGATAACTCTTGAATTTAATTTTATGTTTTTGCAATCTTCATTATCGTCCTTCTCTTGCGATATTTAATTGTACATAATAGTTATATAATTATTTCAATTGTCTATTAATTGCAATATTAATTTGATGATGATCACAATTAATAATGTTTAATATTTAGTGCATGTGGGCTGATTTATTTAACCCTTCTCTTTTGTGTATCTATTTTGTTAAGTGGTTTCCACTTTTTAATCATACATTTTCCAAAAAATCACTATTCAAAACTCAATTTTCTCAAAAGAATAGTCATGTGTAGGAAATAACAGAATTTTAGGCAACCAACAATTCTGTATAATGTCCGAAAAACTATAACCTAGTTGCATAAAAAAAAAAATATTAAAACGACTATTCGACCATCTCCTCGCGAAAAAATAAAATAAAATCACAAAATTGATACCGTTAAGTCCTTTTTTCCCCCCATATTTCATAACTTAAAAGTCCAAAAACTTCAATTGATTCGAATAACATTAGTCAGAGTCTAAAACTCCAAACGGTCCATGAAAATTCTAAACTAAACCAAATATAAACTTTCATATTTGAGCTCATAAATAATATTTGGCTTGAAAAATATCAATTCGTACTATTTTCTCGAATTGCACTTTAGTCATTAAATTTTATCAAAATTGCAAATTAATTCTTAAGCTTTACAAATTCACATCAATGCATCTAAACCTCAAATTCCATACCAGAATCATCCTTAACATGATACTTGAAGTCTAAAATCATCAATATGTAGCTTTTCCTAAAAGCAGTTTAGTCCCTGAAATTTACAAATATTGTGGTTCAGTCCCAAATTGCATTTCAATCTCCCACTGACTCGTATTGCCACCAATAACTCTCGAGTTCATCACATCTTACACCAAATTCTTACTTCTCAAAATTCCACTTTGGTCCCTTGAGAATTGAAATTACTTCAATTTGATTATCAAGTTCTCAAATCTTACACTTAAGTTCCAAACTGAAATTCGGTGAGATGGAAGAAAGACAAATTTCTTATCTAAACAAAACTTCCCTTTTTTTCCCAAGTTTGGCTAGTCGGTACATCCTCGTGGGATAGGTCTTCGAGCATTATCCATCCCTTGCTCCCGATGTAGAGCTCCTTCTTTCATTTTTTGCTTACAGCTATTCCCCCGATCTTTCAATGCCTTTTCACTCATGACTGCCGTGATTAGTTGTTCAAAAATGAGTGGATCCAATGGTATCATGTAACTAACCAACGGAATCGCATCGTGACAATCCAATGGTTAAGATCTATTCACACATTTGGTTATACGAGTTGAAACATGATTTGTTTTTTCCAATAGTCAAAACACGACTCTAAAAACAACAAAATAATCTTATATTAAAGTTGAGATAACACACGTGAAAATGCTTACCCGGTTGACCATCATTAAAATTATAATACATCATTCTTCCTCTTTTTTTAACTACACATTTTTCAATAAAATAATATTACACGTAAGTAAAAAAATCCATCCTTTTCAACTACCCATTCTCCAAAAAAAACACTATTCCAAAAATTATAATACCAAATAATGAGGGTCAAACGAGAGCTTAATTACGACAACACATTATTACCGGGAAAATGTAACATATGGAAAATTCCTTACTACATTAAACAAATACTACACGATAAATATACTCTGTAAAAATAAAAATGAATGAAAAAGATCAAGTGGAGTAAAAACTACTCTTTCAATTTGGATTTTTTTTTTCATTTTTATTTTTTGGGGGGCTACTTTCGAGGTAAAAGATTTCAGAGGGTCCTTTTTCATAATCCTAACTATATAAAAGAGGCATTTTTTTGGGGACATATGTTGAATTCTCCTATCGTCAACCAAAACGACGTCGTTTAAACATTTCCCCATTTGTTTTCATAATACGTATTCCCTACATCCTTTTCCACTCCGTCTCCATGGCAGCACTAAGAAGCACACTTTGAGCTTCCCTTTCACTTCTCCTCCAGCCATCAAAACACATTGGTAAAATTTCCAAGAATTAAATTGGATAGGAGAAGAAAAATTAACAAGAAATTAAAATTGGCTAGGCTATTTCCTAGTACCAAAAAAGTTTGTTTAGTAAATAGTACCTCATCTTTCTTATTTTATGTATGGATGCCCTGCATTTTGAAATTTACAAGTCTCTAATAGGCCAACACCCACATGCCGTGGATAATCAAAATGAACCACAATACTCCATGTTAGTTTTTGTGTTACTCTCCCTCTTCTCACATGTTAGTTTTTGTGTAATTCTCTCTCTTCTCACATTCTTTATTGAGAATGTGTTCATTCTTTTAAACGAGAGCCTCATTTAGTCTACGCTTGACATGCCTAAGCCATACAAGTCCTTACCTTTATTTATTGTCAACTGATGCCATCTTCACTCGTTGGCAAAAAGAAATTTTGGAGGAGTCTCGTAAATTTGTGATTTTATTGAAACTTAGGTATAAAAGGATTTCATACTTAAAAAAGTTTATGCATCCATCATCTGGCTTATGTTCTACATGTAGCATTCAGACCCGAGTGACTCTATGTATTATGTTGATACTTTCACATATTATAGGCAATGTAGGAGAAGAATACCCGCTGCTCTTCAGATTTAGCAACTGCACCTGTAAACAATAGAGAAGCACACAAAGTAACAAATGATTATCTAATGATAATTTGTTAACAATTTTTTTTTTCAACTTCTGTATTGAAGAAGCTGTTAGTCGGACAGCTAGGAGATGTTTGATGAATATTATTGAGAAATGAATGTATTTTAAATAGTGATATGATGTGAAATATGTGGTTAAAAAATAAGAAAAGGTTATTAATGTGATGAAAAATATTATTTTATTGAAAAATGTGTTGTTGAAAATGAGTTTTAAAATAATGTATTCTTAAAAGAAAAGAGACATGCACAACAATGGAAACTAAAACCGAAGCATACAATTGATTTCGTGTCTCCCATATTGTTTTGATGATTATAAAACAGAGCGATGGTCAAGGGGACAAAAGGGTTATTAATGAACTCAAATGCCAGGCAACATTGCCTTCCTATCAGTTTTTATTTTATATCGATGTTTCTTGTTGTGGGAATTTCTTGGGCCAATTATCTCCTGCTCTAACGATATCCTGTTTGCCTCCCTATCTTTCTCTAGTCAATCTCTTCCGTAAGAAAGTTATATGTTTCTTTAAGTTCTCGATCATGTCTTTCAATCCTAGTGCTTCCACATAGTCCGTAGGTAATTATTTCAGCATGGTCTAGATCTGTCTAGTTTTTGAATCATATGGTTGTTTAACCCTAAAATTGTAATCTTTTGCCACGATCTTCTTGTGAAGTTCAATCAAAGATCGTGTTACCTCATTCTTTGCGCATTTCTAATGCCGTTTCTGTTATATATGCATGTATCTCCTTCAATGATGTTACGCTAGTGAGTGCATATAGCTGCATTCTTCTATAAACTATCAAAGGAGAAATAGACATGCATGAGTAGTCTTTAATTGTTGTAGTGTTTATAACCGCAACAATTTTTAGTTCAACAATTGTGCTAAATCCTTGGAGTTGCTGCCAACTTCTCTTTCCAATATGAAGAAGAAAAAACAGAAACTAAACCATAACAAAACTTCCTGAATTTTGAATTGCATTTATTGCAGGTAGATTTGATTAATATACACTCTTTTCCTATTTATTGGAATGGAGAGAATCGACACGTGATACGAGGTCACTGGTTTGCCCGTAAAGGGGGTCTTGATTGGCTTCCACCAAGGGAAGATGTAGCCGAGCGATTGGAATTTGCATACCATAGTCAGGTTCTCTATGATACCTCCAATTTGGAGTTTTGTATTATTTGATTTTACTAAATTATAGTGGTGCTCAAGATTTATAATTTTAATATCTCTAAGATATTCTATTCTACTCATGAGGGAAGATGATTTTTAACTGAATTGCGGCTTGCAACTTCTATGCTAGTTTCTCATCAAATCTTTTGTTTATTTTCACATTAATTTTTTGGTGGCTAGTTGGGGTTTCAGTAACTATCATTAAGAAAACTGACGAAACTGGGATGCTTGCCCTTCAGGTTTCTCATCGAAGAACATTTCAATCATCAGGTCTCTTTTCAGCTCGAGTTGATTTGCAAGGCTCAACCTCAGTATGGCTCGTTTGTCTTCAACGTAGCATTTCACTATTTTGTTTGAGAGTCAAGTATGATTATATGTTGGCTTTCTGATTGCAGGGACTACGTGCCCTTTTTACTGGGGAAGATAATATGTGGGAAGCTTGACTAATTGCTGATGCTTCTAGTTTTGGCAATATCATAGGTATTGACATCGAGTTAAGACGTGGATATGCTCCAGCCCAATCACCAAAACCAACACAAGTATTTTCTTTGTCACATGTAAGAATTGTTCGATACAGAGTTCTAATCTTTTCCTCTTCTTTCTTATATCTTTCTTTTGAGTGTTTTCTCTCTAGCATCCGTACCAGGAGGATAAGTTTTGAATCACTAACATGCGAATGACACTCTCTAAATATTATGATTTAGAGTTGTACTCCTTCTGAGGCCATCTATGAGTCATTTCATGACAATTCGTAGTTAATAAGCTTGTTTGGTGTACATTTTGAGTGTAAGAATGCATTTTTACTGTTGATGTGATGGGGAATATGTGGTTGAAAATAAAGTAAAAGTTATTGATGTGATGTAAAATATTATTTTATTGAAAATGTGTGGTTGAAAATGAGTAAAAGAATGAGAATGAGAAAAATAATATGGCTCAACCAGGGGCAATAAAAATAAAATCACAACACTTTGCTTAAATATTGAGTTTTTTTTTTATTTTTTATTAGCAGAATTCATGGGGTTCTATATAGAATTTTTTTTCTTAACTTCTGAAATACAAACTTTATACGACGAATGTGCAGATAATGTATTTGTATTCCGTTTGTACAGTTATATGGTTTATGAAAAGAAATTTGAAAATCGCGAGAAAGAAGATATTGTTGTTCCTGAACAAACTATTCAAGAAATTTGTTTGCAATTTATTGTTGGACATCTCTTCTCCTATGAGGGCTCTTTTAATTCTACTTATGGCCAATTGGACACCTTTCTTGAAGTACATGGAACTCTTTATTGCTCATCAGTGATGAAAGTGGACAATGTGATTGCTTATTGTTTTATTATTCTTTAGGACAAATTACGTCAGAAGCAAGAGGAGGAAATTGATGATTATTATTCACATGTATGTAAAGTTACATCTTACATGTGATCTTAAATCCTAATATATATATATTCTTTTTTTTTTTTTTAAATGTATCATACAACAAATAGAATTGGGAACAAATTCCCTGACAATTAGTTGATCAAATTAAGGTGATTTTGTTGATCTTGCTACGTTCAACAGCTAATGGTAATTAAGGTTTTAATTTATGTCGAGAAGAGACGGTTCAATTATATGTCTTTCAGTCCATCTCCTGTTGGGATTGTCAAGTTATTTTTCTATTGTCAATTGACTAGTCAGCGAGGAGTTATACTCTTTAGAAAGTTATATTCTATCTAAATGACCTTTTTGTAGTAAAAAATTGTTGTCCCTTGTAATGAAATATTTTCATGTAGCTTGTTCCAACACTATAAGGAATACAGTTTGTTGTATAATTAAATATCTTCTATATTTAATGCTCTGTTACAATTTTTCGGAGACCAACAAAAGGCCTTACCAATCTCATTAGCTACTACAACTGTGAGTTGGTATGTTTTGAACTGAATACAACACTTAATGTGTGCACATTTATTTTTATTAATCTGCTAATATTATTTTTATATTGATGTTGTGGAAAAATACACATGTGCTGTAATATAGGAGATTCTACAGCTTTTGTATTTCCTGATTTTAGGGAATTAATTCTGATTTTCTCCTAAGATTAGGAGATTTCCTGATTTTATTCTTTCCTGATTTAGTTTGATTCTTTCCTAGTTTAGTCTCTACAGTTGTAAATATATACATGTAAACAGTCCTAACTTCAATAATATATTGAATTGACAAATTTTGTCATGGTATCAGAGCTTTAGGCTCTTTCTGTGGGAATTCTATTGATCTTTTTTTTTTCTGGTTCTCATTCCAGAGTTTTGTGATTTCTTTTCTTCTCTTGTTTATCTCTATTTGATAATCACTAAAGATTCTTCTTTCCACTAGAAAAATTCTTTGCTATTCCTCTGTTCTTTTTTAGCCATGTCTAAGATCACTGAAGACGGCCACACATCTGAACTTTAAGCAACCGAGACACAGGCCATCGAGAAAATTCACTCTACTATTGGGGAACTACCCAATATTCAGGCAGTGTTCAAACTAAATGGGAGAAATTATTTGAAGCGATCTCAACTGGTGCGGACACACTTGAAAGGCAGAGGCAAATTGAGTCATTTGCTCGGTACTAGTCCTAAGAGGGGAGATCCAAAATATGATGTGTGGGACGAAGAAGACTCAATGGTGATGTCCTGGCTTTGGAACTCTATGTCTCTAGAAATAAGTAACACCCGCATGTTCCTTAATACCGCCAAGGAGATTTGGGAGGCTATCAACCAAACATATTCGAAGGTTCGCGACGCAGCACAAATCTATGAGATCAAGACTGAGATTTGATGAGTGATATTTCACTCATGATATCAATGTCATTAAACTTGTTCTTTGGCTAATTCTTATGAGTTATTGATGTTTTAATGCGTGATTTTGATGTGTTGATGTAGGTTGCTGAAATTGAAGAAAATAAGCAAAAGTTGACAAATTTGGAGAAAGGGTTAAATTGTAAGAGATCCAAAGTTCGGGAACTAAAATGAAAATATTTAAAAGTTGTGCTAAACCTCACAATGAAGATTTGAGAGTGCTCAAAGTCAATTGGATAAAGAAAGACGTCAAGGGGATCAAATTTAGTCAAAAATTGATCACGAATCAATTTTCAACCGAAAAGTTATGCTCCGGAGTTTTAGTCTCATATTGAGACCTATTTTTGGCATATAAATTGATCTAATTGGAGAATGATGTCTAAATCAAAACTGTAGCACGATGAGATAGCTTTCCAACACATTTTGAATTGTCTCAATCGGACATCGGAACACAAAGTTATGCTAAAAATACAGCAGGAAGGTGGAGCTGCCTGTTTACCCGAATTGGGTGTCGCGAGGCCCAAGTTGGGCG
>CAIGRS010274229.1:0-13336 GCA_903798395.1 Fraxinus floribunda
TTTCTGTCCACTGCAATATTTTGTTACTTCTTCAAATTCAGTTAACAAGTTATTTACAACACGTTCCAGGCTAAAATTTTAGTCCTTATTTGGACTAGACCATTTGACGTAAAATGCATTTCTCTTTCTTACTTTCAATTATACATTTTTTAATAAAATAATGTAAAAATTACACCCGTCCCGCCCCATCTCACCTCACCTCACCTGCCGTAGCAGCGGCATGCAATGATCGATATCGCGTGCAACGGTGATCGATGTTGAGCATCACTACTCCTAGTCACGACGTTGTGAGTGCGTTGTACAATGACACTTATATCGCTGCATCGAAGTCATCATTGCTGCATCGAAGTCATAATTGCTGCACGAATTTATTTATTTTTGTAATTTGACTATCATATAAAGTCCGGATATTTAGTTGAAATTGACACAAAGTTACTTTTCAAGTTTATACTTAACCAAAATTTTCAATCTTTAAACTAAGTTCCAACACATTCAAATCAAGGCACGTGTATGAAATTCGTTTCTCAATTACTACATTTGGCGAGTCTTTAATCATTATATATGAAGACCTCTATTTGTAGTCTAAAATGTGCAATATTCAAATCGTAGTAATTATCATTTGATACTAAGCGCTTTTGAAAAAGCAAGACGTGTTAATAAATTCTCAAAATCTGATATTGCTTGCGCCTAAATTAAATTCAAAAAACAAAAGATGGCAAAAAATTTTCTTCTTACAAATTGACCATCAGATGCACATTTCAATATTTTCTAAGGCCCTTAACCTCGATATTAGGATCGAGAAGAAAAATTGACATCTTTTCATGCTACATTCAAATGATTACAGCTAAAGTCTCACATTATGTGTGCCATAAAGATATATATTCAAAGATTACGAGGGGAAAATCCATAAAATATCGATTAATTGACATATATACACACAAAGAACACTTCAGGGAATAAAATCGATAAAATGGAAAGGGGGCGAAGATTTATTCTTGAATAGTTCGAATTATAATTTTATTTATTCTATTAATTCATTATCTTTTAGTTTTAATAATTACCTAGATCTTAGTGATTGTCGAGTTCTTTGTAATTATTTAGATTCTAGTTATTTCTTTAAATAAGGGTTGTAAGATATCATGGTAATTATTTGTTTTGGAATAAATACTATAGAGTTTGAAGTTTTTCAAATCTATTAATTCCCGGTATTTGATTTTAAAAATCAATGAATCCAAATTCTCTATAAATAGTTTTTATGCCTATATTTCTGGTACTCTTAGAATCAATATAAACTAGAAGGTGATTGTGCTGTTGTATTCGTCAAAAATCAACGAAACTTCAATAGTATGTTTAATCTTTATTTTTACTCCATTAGAAGGCCTTCGTGATTATCTTGTCTTATGATTTTGGAGATTAGCCACATGACCATCCTATGTATGTACTCGTCACTGAAATATTGTATAAAAATCCATTAATTTTAGTAATACAACAAAGACGTAGTAGTGGCTTATTCTGCAATAAAATTGGTGGTGAGCGATCTGATTGAAACAAATGGAAAGTTGAGTGATCAAAAAAGTGATTTATCCTACTTGTGATACCCTGGAAACATGTCGTAGGTGTTTTTATGATCTAACCTCTATGTTTAAACTGTTAATTTACATATTGTCTGTTCCGACAAAGTCTAAGTCCACTTTACCTTCACAAATTTCTCTCATGTTCTCAAAATTCGAATTATAGGGGTTGCAATAGAAAATCGTGAGGAATGAGTTGGACTAAGCTCTCCTGAAGTAGACAACATGTAAGAGAACAGTTAGACATGAAGTTTGAATCGCTACATGCATTCTTGCTGATATCTTCATGAGAAATTTGTTACAAAATAATAGTCAATAAATATTGGCTTAACAAATACCGGATGTACACATAACGATTGTGAAAATAACTTACCGTATGAACAGAACACATACAGACGATACAACTAACTAAACATATGAACATAACAAGTAATATAAATTGCAGGAAATAAAAATTCAATGAACTTTGAAATCTAGGCCCGTGTGAACAAAGTTTCATTAGAACAGATTCGCCCCTCATCATAGGCGCTTGATGTTTAGTTCAAGTGTCTATTTCTTAGTATAAACGGAAAATCAATAGAGTCTAAGGACTGCAAATGCTATTCCGACAAATTGACATAGTATCTGAACAGTATCACCATTAAATTTTTAACAAAAATGAAAATTACGGATGCAGACAAAAGATAAAATTTTGTTATATGTAAAGAGAGTATCTATACTACACATGATTACACAATTCTAAAGTATAATCATTGTCTTTATCCATTTTTCTATGTAGGATAATTTTAACTAGTTTCCCATCAACACAAAATCTCTTTCAATTCATCACTTTGAACTCCAATTTCATTAGCCGGAGTATCATTTTTGGCTAGTAAATATGTGATTTCGATATTCTCATGGAGGAAAGCACAAATCAATCATGATCTTCCAAAATAAACAAAGAGGTCACACTCAAAATTTATGTCAAAGTCGGCCCTTCAATTTATTTATTTTTTCCAACAAAATTGTATTTATTTGACTTTTAAATATTGTGTTAAAATTTTGTGTGCACGCCATAGCAGAAAAAGTCTTCATGCAGAAAAATTATACTACAGTTTTTTCTTTTGTCGGCTTCATTGTACCAAAATTGTCTCGTTCAATCATTTTTTTCTTAAATGTCAACTCACATTGGAAGAGCTAGCCGAAAAAAATGCATTATTGAAGGGTATGGACGAGCGGTTTATCTTGAATTATTTTTGTTGATTTTTTGAAATTTAATAGAAAAACGGTTGTTAAGATTGAAAATTGAATCACTTTCCAAATATTAGTAATAGAAACTGCAAATTTCCTTCTTTCGTGATTCACTGTGATGCTGAGGTAACAAAAAGAACTTGTTGAAATGATATTTATGTATTGTGAATATACATAATGAAAGCGTAAAAAAATAATCTTTCTAAACAATGTATAAACTCTCAACACCTTTATGATATTCATTGCTCAATGATTCAAATTTAGGGCGTGTTCGATAGAAATTAAAATTGAAAAATTAGTCGTTATTGTTGACTTTATTAGACGAGTGAGACCCAATAACGACTATATTTTCAATTTTAATTGGATTTTAAACTGTACCGAACATGACCTTAATTGTTGTATTTGGACGCGTCTCTCTTTGTTATGAAGACCTCTATTTGCAGTCCAACATTTGAAATAGTCAAATCCTAGTAAAATATTAATTGATACTGTGCACCTTTTGAAAAAGGAAGACGTGATAATATATTCATCGAATCTGAATAAACAGATGTTAGATTACATTACACACACCCAATTCGATTGAACGACTTGTCTAGAAACCATATCGTTAGAAACTATTAAAAAAATGTTAATTATATAATTTGTTTTACAAGTTAATCCATGTTTGGTAGGGATTAAGATCTATCATTAATATTAATCACGTATAGTTGAATTCACAACTTTTAAACTATACGTTTTATTAACTTTAATGCGTTTTTTATAATCAAAATTCAAAATTTTTTTCTAGATCAAAAATTACGTGGCTAAGTTTAGGACTTAGGAGTCCAACACATGAGATTCGTGTTCGATTATTTTAATTTCTTTTAATTAATAGTTATTTTATTTTGGTCTTTTTGTCATAATTATGGGTTTAGGGTTTTGAATCTATTTAAACATCATGTTTACCTACTATACGAATATACGATTCGATGTTATTTATAAATTAATCTATAAAATATTAGATTTCTTCAATTTATAATCACGGTTATCAAATTTAAATTAAGATGTTACTTTCTGCTCTGATGCTCGCTCTGCATAAGTTGGTATTAGAGCCAACGTCATGCTTATAATGATGTGTACGACGAATTTCGTGTATTGAAATAAAGAAATCGTTACAAATTATATTTTTGAAAAATACAAATGGATATATGAGATCAAAAGATGAGAGGACAAGAAGGTCCCACCGGACGTGCCAAGAAATTTATACGACGGATTTCACGTATTTAAAATACAGAAATCGTTACAAATTGTATTTTGAAAAATACAAATGGATATGAATCTTCTTGTAATTGCAAAAAATAAAAAAATAAAAAAATAAAATTGAAAAATAAGGACGTTTTGTTCTAATTACCCTTAAAAATTAGTATGTTCGCTATTTTGACTTTATTTTGTTTGTCATTTTTTTTTTAAATATATATAACTCATGTTTGATACTTATAAAAATTTTCATTTTCATTCTTCTACTCATTTTTAACTATACATTTTTCATTACATTAATAACTTTTCTTTCTTTGCAATCGCACATTCTTCATCAATTTATTATTCCAAAATACATTAATGGAGCCTTCAGCGACCGTCTACCACGTCTATAGTTAGGGCCGACATTGCTAAGAGCATAAAATATCTCCATCAATGCCCCCCTTTGGTTTAGCATTAATTTGACACGGTATCTAACTTCTTGGGAACATTTTACACGACATCCATTCCTTGGCACCACGTTTTTTTTCCCTAAGAGCTGTGCAACTTTTGACATCATGTCAATCGAAATGACTACGTGAGATGACGACAGAGAAGTAATGGTGGGGGTCTTCGCCCGCAATATGTACCCGAGTAACACGTTATAGGTAATATTAAATATTGATTTTTTATTATAGTCTTATGAATTACATGAAATTCATTAGGAAAATCAAGAATGTGTGTGGATAACATTTACCTATAATAATTGAAAGACATGTTGCCTATCTTCCAACCATGAAACTGTAAACAATAGCCATACATATAATATTGCATGCATATAGCGCAATTAAAAAGCAATTCATTAGAAGATAGAAAAAAATATATTTTGTCGGGAAAAAAAAATGGCTCATCACCTTGATAGGCAAATGCTCAGATTATGTTAGGGCAAATGATTTTGATTTTTTTTTTTTTTTTCAAATTAAAAGTTATTTTAAAAATTAAAAAGAAATAATTCAATTATATTTATATAAATATGTTAAGCATTTAAAGTTTGAGTTAACATAAATAACTATTTCGTTGTCGGAAATTCAACTTAAACAATCAAAGGAATAATAATTAGAATTTGAATCTAAAGATCGTGATGCAAGCTATGTTGTTATAAATTGTTAATTATACATCAAATATATTATTGGAAAGAAATAATTAAATTAAATAAGATGGTGGTAAAAAAAAAAAAAAAAAGTGAAATTTATGTGAGAGGTCAGCACTTCGAATTACATTTGACGTGAATATTAAAAAGTGGATGACTATATCCACCATCGAATTAGGTGTGTCGCCAATAAATTAAAAATTTGTTGGTGAAATACATACTTAATGACAATTTTTTTTTTAGTTATTTTTAAAATTTAATCATTAAACAAAAAATAGCCAATAAAATTTTCATTGTTGATGTTTTTAACAATAAAAAAAAATAGGAAATCTCACTACCAACAAAATGGATTAATTTATTCATCATTACATATTAACTTAATAACTATAAATACCATTCCTCGTTTGAATACTTTTAATGACAAAATCGCTCGTGTTAAAAAAAAAATAAAAATATGGAGTCTCGCATTTAATCTAAGCACAGAAAATTTACAATACGTCAATGTATTATAACAATAACATCATTACAGTGTGTATATATATATATATAGAAAATTTGTGATCGAATAAACGTTCAACCTATGAAATAATACATATATGACTTTTGAATTTATGTGGTTACTATATAGTTGGCGAAAAAGTTTGTGTGGTACATAGATACATATTACAAAGACTAGATTTAAGCAACGGGCATTGCACGTTTGCTTAGTTTATATATAATTTTTTTGGTTAAGTATTAAATTTTAATTAATAAAGATGTAATTTTTTTGGTTAATTAAATAACTAACGATGTAATGTTTATTTAATTGATAAATAATTACACATTGTGAAATATTAAAAAAAGAACATTAATAGAATCTATCGCATGGTTCTATAAATAAATATCGCTCATAATTTTACGCTTTTCTTTTGTTTCGGCCATCAAAAAGTTCCCAATCAATCGAAATAAATAGCTAAAAATTAAGCAGTTTGAGGTTCTATATGTTTAAAAGAACTTGGGAATGGAAAAGTAAACTGAAAAGGAACCAAAAAGCATAAGAAAATGGCATAGAAATAAAAAATAAAAAGAAAAACAAAATTAGAGAAAACACCCCAACGTAATCGGTAGAAATTGTGCAGTTCTCTTACATAAGATCAACAGAAAAGAAAGAATGAAATCGAAGGCACGCGAAAAACTATGAACTTCTCGTCTATTTTCACAAAATCCAATAAGCCCTCAATTCGGTAGCACAATAGAGGGAATAAAACTCAAAAAAATCGGAAACAATATACAGCATAGGAAGAAATTGAAGTAGTGAAGATTATACTTTCAGGTATGTGTTTCAATTAGATTATTTCGAATTTATTTGTTCCATCGCGAGAGAAAGAGAGCAAGGGAACATCTTTGAGGATTTGGAGAAAATATATGGCGTAAATTTTTGGGCAGCACTGATTCACTTAGCTTCTACAATCCAAAATCGAGACAAAAAAAATCTGCAGCGATGACGTAACAGACACAAATTGATCAAAGATCAAGCACGGAAAGTTGCACAAATAATTGAGAGCATAAAAGAGGAGAGAATGAAAAAGAGAAAGAGTGAAAAATAGAAAAAAGGCAGGTAAATGAGGGAGTCACGAAGAAAGTGAGAGTAGTTTTGGGGGCGTCTAAATGGAAGACAGTTAACAAGTTCAAACAGTGGCAGGTTACTTTGTGTGACGTAAGAATGAAACTAATATCGGCTATAGAACAAAATCTACATATGTGAGTGGATGCCATCCCACAATTTCAATTTTGAGCACATATTCAGAGAATATTACATGCAACACCTCCTCACAATTCTTCTCTCAACTTAAATTGTATTGATTGTGGTGTAATTAAATATAACTTTGATACGCCGCCACAAGACACTAATGTGTGTAATTTTATGTCTGAAGACCTCTTAAGGAATAGGCTTTTTCCAAATCTGTAGAACAAGGATCAAAAAGAATTATCAACTGCAAAATTGTGTGATCTTGCCTTTAGACCTCAGACAGGAAAGCCACAAAACATGTAAAGGAGACATTATGTTCTAACAGGAAAATATCAGCCAGTTTTCGCTAAGTACACAAGTAAGAAACACATAAATGAAAGAGAGAATTTATTTCAGTGGGCTAAGTGTCTAGAAATCCTTAAGAAAAGCATGCCTTCAATTGAGCACTAAGACACACAAGAAAACATCCATTTCATCTCGAATATACAAGTGCCTGCTTGATAACAACGCCATCTTCCTAAAACATGTGCGAAATTTTGGCTAGAACAAAATCTAGTACATTGTGACCAGACTTCTCACATCTTTGAGGGTTTGGGAAAAATATCCGACGTAAATTTGTGGGCAGCACTTATGCTCCCTTTTATCTTGATAGCACCCCTTCATCCATCCAACACATTTAAAATTGAAACTATTAATTTTCATTCACTCAAACAAATCAATTCATCCAAATTTACAAATTGAAGTAGAAAACGAACTAAAAAGGCGCCTCATGAATGCAAATTGAGGATTCATCTTCCCAGAGGCAACCTTAACAAAATCATCGTCAGTAAACGGAAAGGTAGCATCAGGCTTTCCATCCTCGTAATGCCATAGGGAAAAAAATCATTAGATGGAAATATTAATTCTTGATGATAGGTAAATTTCAGATATCCTCATATATTACTGTCGATATACTTCAAATTAAGCCCAGAAAAATGATATAGAGAAGTGTTTCTAGAACCCTAACCTTCCTTAACTTTCCCTTTCTTCAGATCAAAACAAAAGACTAAAGAGTAGTGCTTACCAAGGGAAGCCAGTGCACTGAAATCAGGGTCAACGCATTTGATCTATTGAAGGCAAGGCATGAAAAGGGAGAGATTGCTGACTGGAAGTTGAAGGGTTTTTTTTCCATTCCAAATTCCGTTAAATTTTCCGTTAAAACAATAAAATTCGTTAAATTTTCTGTTAAAACAACAAATTCTATTAAATAGGCACTTTATATATAGAATAGATGTATATTATACATATGGGAAACAGGAGATCTGAGAAGAAATGTCGGCAAGAATTTTAATAGCCACCAAAGTTTTGATACGAAAAAATGATGAATGTGTTTAAATAATTGGGTTTGCATACATGGGGCCATATATCTATAACAAGTTATGGCGATTGTTAAGTCTTTTAGCCCAATAAATTTTCACACACACACACACACTCTCTCTCTCTCTCTCTCTCTCTCTCTCTCTCTCTCGTAAATTTATTTATTTTTTAGTTTTTAAAAATCAGGGGATTAGCCTCGGTACCACCCTTTGACCGTTGGCCTTCTCCCCTTTTCGATTAATGTCCACATCAATTTTTAAAACATTGCCGAAAACTCTTATAACTTGAAAAAGTACTTTCATAAAATTAGTCAAATTAGTCCAAATGTAGCTTTTGGATCTCAAAAGCTCCTTTTAAATTTTCAAAAGTCATGGCAAACGAGCTCTTAGTATATATGAGCTAACAAGATGAAATAAGTTGCTACTATATTATGAGAAAAATCTTGTTAAACATTAATTCTTGTATCCATTTCGTTGGGACTATGAAATAATTAGCTAGATCTAAAAGCAAAAGGTAGGTTGGAGGGAGTGTTTTGAATTTAAAATTCAAACCTACAACTATCCAATAACCTCCCTTAACTCCCCAAAATAACCTCCAATTAATTGTCAAGGGAAAAATGGAGAGAAAAACATATGAAAAGATGGTGAAATTCATATTGAAATTATCACCTAAATTGAAAAGTACGTAGAACCTCATTTTTAGAAGAATCTTACAAAAATTGGCACTTAGTTTGTGGCTAATAATTACCTTCCATTATGATCAAGATTGTGACTATTTGAGTGCAAGAAAAAGTATATTTTGGGTTTGGTAAGCAAGGTGATTCAACTATTCAAAAGATCTTAAAATTCATCATTTCAAGCATCTAGACCCGGAATTTATGATTATAAATACAATGAAATCTTACATTGGCATCAGAGCCTTAAATTTTATTTTTCTTGCATATATCTTGCTGTAAATGGAATTAAAGTGATGAAAATGCATATATGACTTTTTTTAAAGCTTGAAACAACATTAATGGCAAGTTATGAAAAACTCGACATAAACTCGTGAAATTTATATCGTATGTTCCTGTTAGTATATAGAACATGTTTGCAAATTTTCACGTTGTTTGGATTTGTATATTGGGGCAAAATTCGATCCCTAGTTATAAAATTTGAAACTTGTCACCTGCTAATTTCTTCTACACTACGTTTCATGCTTTGTATTTGATATGATTTGATATATCTTTTCGAGAACTTTCCAACAATATAAAGATCATTAGTTTTGGTCTTGAAATGAAGAAGTTATGGCCTTTCAAAATTTGGATGAAAATATGAATTTTTGCATGAAAAACTGGACAAGATGAACAGTAACAAAAATCCATTCCGACTCTTGGTCAAATTGGTTGATATCCCAAATGTGGCCTTAAAAAATGATATTGTAAAATCTGATTGCACATATGAACTCAAAATGTTGAAATCTGTCAAAAGGACTGAACGAAAAAACTTCTTCATTTTGGGGTTGCGGCGTGTGCATGGTGGCACATCCTTTTTTATTATTTTTTTAAAAAGTGAGTCGTATGCGAGGCCATGTCCAGGACCTAATCCCAATTCTAAAAATTATATTGGTCCTTGAATTATTCTCGATTTTTAAATGTAATTAAATTAATTTTCAAATATTTAAAACTTTTTTTTTGTATTAAATGCTTGGAATAAATTAGTTAAAAGCATCAGATTTATTATTATTATTTTTTTTTTAACTTGATTAAATTTTGAAATTTTTTTTATAAAACCAAGAATATTTATTGAATGGAATTTTTCAGGTGGAAGTTAATTTTTGAGATACTCTCATGTTTTGAAAATGAAAAATACTCTGAACGCATTTCAAATACCATGTTTTATATATAAATGTTCATGGGTGTGTGTAGGTCTTTGATTATGTTATATGATCCATTGTAACTTGTTTTCAATTTTTGTACTTAATCGGATATGATTGAATCTATGCACACTTTTAACATTCTTTTAGTATTCTTAGAGAGAATGCTAGACAAACATAGGCTCTGAAACTAGTTGAAAAGTTACGTACTTATCGAAATTAATAAATGGATTTGAAATATGACCTAATGGAACATGTGAACATTTTTGGACACATTTTTGGTGATATACAGAATATGAAAATTATGATGTCACTTTTCATTTGTCGGGACCGTGTTACAACAAAGATTAAGTGGGGTTGAGAATCTATATAATAAAACTTAAATGATGTCAACTTTATTCTTCAATTATAATTGGAGTTATTTTCTGAAAGAATTAATTTGTGATATCATGATGTAGGTCATAATTGATTAAGCGTACATATTTATGCTTTTATTGCATATTATAGAATTATGGTATTAAATTACATGATATTTATTAATTCGTGAATTGTTATGTATACTAAGGTCAATCTAATTAGTGAAATTCTTATACCTATTGATTGTCAGTTGAGTGATAGTTCGGTGATTGGAAGATCTCACCTAGAACTATTTGATTCACCAAGTTAGAATTTTCAAGCTGGAAGAACTAATGTAATTCTCGTTTATAATTCATGGAATTTTGCATTATGAAGTTAAGATTATGGTAGCAAAACAATAGGATTGCGAATGATGATTGAGAACATAGAGAACTTTCAACTCTGTATCTAACGTTGAATTATCATATACATTAATTGGCGTTAATGCAAAATGGTATATGTATATAAATGGGCATTGATTGAGAATAAAAATTCTCTAAAATCTGATAGATCATGGCATAAAATTTCTATAATTGTTGACCTCAATAAAGATAATAAGCTAAATATGATAAAATTTCGAGAGTACTAAAAGAACATGATGTTTTAGAGAGCATCAACCACACAATAGAAGAGTTGATGTGGGTCAAACTACTTTAGAGAATAGATATTAAGAACTTTAGCAAGTACAGAAAAAGATAGATTCTAATGCTTGAACATTTGAATTGTTAAGTTCTGTTATAGTTTATTCTTTTCCTCAAATATGATTTAGTTGAGATGGTTAGCATAGTATTGACATTTTTTTTGGATGAATAGTAAGTTCAAACTAATCTCTTCTCAATATATGGAAACTTTGAAGGTCAATGTGACTTACAAATTGAAGCATCAATTTTCTCTATCATTGTGTGAGTTAAAAGACATGTGACTTGATGTTGCTAAGTCTCGAGTACATGCTTGTGTAGCAATTTAGTTAGCATAATATTTCGGATCTTAAATACTTAATGAGTTAGAAAATATGTGGGATAAATGAGGAGACTATAAAAGGGACCAAGAAGAACATATAGATAGTAAGTACTTGAAAGTGATTTTAGTAAAGGATTATTATAAAGGCTCAAGTGCTTCAATTATACGGTTTGAATATCTTAGCTCGAACATGGTTAAGTTAAAGGATATTGCACTTGAATATATTCAACTTAGTGTTGTTTACGTGTTAATACTATATATATTGGATTTTAATAGTTATAAACCCACTTCATACGAGATGAAGAATTGTCTTTATTCTATTGTCGAGTCTTTGACTTGATACAAAATAAATATATACAAATAATAAAGATGGAGTGAAGGTTTATATGAATGGTACATGTAACTTGCTGTTGTAAGTTGAGAAACTGACCACCTATTCGATATTAAGATAGTATCAAAAACTTCACCAAATTTGATCTCAGTTTTTATTCTTCTAAGCGCGGTCTCTAACTTGGAATTACACATGGTAGTTCTGTTTGTACTCACAACGATAAGGTTTATTATGGTTCTGGATATATGTGGAATTGTTTGAGGTTTTGAGTTGAGAAAATTATTCAAAATTGTAAGAGCTAAACTTCTGTAGAGAGAATTCATCCGATTTTCTTTGTAGGCAACGATTAAGAGAGATAAAGATGGAACATCATATTTTCATTACATTTATAGATGAATTCACGTATTTCAGGTGTGTTTCTTACTTTCATAAGTTGATATTGAATTGATGTAGACTTTCTGAAGTGGAGTAAAAAATCATATTTGGAAGTGAAGACTTTGAGAAATGTTTGAGAGCGTGAATTTCTATCACAAGAATTCAATGATATGGGTAATGAAAG
The DNA here is from genome assembly GCA_903798395.1 of Fraxinus floribunda. Taxonomy (NCBI): domain Eukaryota; kingdom Viridiplantae; phylum Streptophyta; class Magnoliopsida; order Lamiales; family Oleaceae; genus Fraxinus; species Fraxinus floribunda. Next base: position 12,352 of record CAIGRS010274229.1, read on the forward strand.
AGAAATTCTTATTGAACTGAATATTTCTTGTTCACCAAAACCATATGATGAATTGGGTAGAAAGAATGGAATATTATTGAATATGATGCGGCTTGAGATAATGCAATCCAATTTACGTATTTGTTTTTTGGGAAGAGTGTTGGTTAATTGCAACGTGTCACTTCCAGGAGTTATTTCTATGTTAGTACCCTCGTAAATGCATGAGTTTTGTCACATAAATAACCAAATATAGGTTATCTTAAAAGTCATGATCTACTATGTGAATTTTTGATAATAAGTTTAAGAACATGAGTTCATTAAGAACGAGATGTACCTCTCTGAGATACACATGACAGTCCAAAAAGGTACATAAGTGAGATATTGGATGGTATTATGTCACAAGATGTGACATTTGATATTTTTCTTAGTAGGGGAGAAATGTTTTGGAAAATATTAGTGAAATAATATTATGTATGTTGGTGAATCAGTTTAAATACATAAGAGTTGGTTTAAGATTCTGATTCAAGTGAGAGTAACCTTTTTTCGAGTGGGAGCTATCTAAGGGCAATTCAATTTCAAGGATTCTTGGTTCAGAAAATTCCTTATATAATTATAAAGAGGAATATTGAGGAAAGTGATTGAAGTGTGTATAATTTCAACATAATCTGGGATGTGGTGAAAGTTCTAATTGGACATTGAGTTTTTCATGTGCGCGTACAGTCAAAATGGCTATGTATAGAGGATTCTCAACACACATCTTATGCACTCATTATTACATTGTTGATTATTGGAGAGTAGCGTATTCCGAAACTATATTTCGTCTACCAAATGAAACCGAATGGGAAGCTCCCAATCACATTCTCCCACTTAATTATTTGTTATCACCCGAAACTTGATCATGTACTCCTAGACGTAGATGTACGTCTAGAATATCATATATTGGGGAGTTTTCCCGACCGCATAAGTGCGGAAGGTGCGGTGCAGATAATAGCACATTTGTTACGTT
>CAIGRS010274241.1:0-10020 GCA_903798395.1 Fraxinus floribunda
GACGCTTTGCACTAGAAAATGAACAGGTAGGGATGTTCTTCACCAAAAAATCAAACGTATGGACGTTTTGCGCCAATTACCCTCATATAAACTTCAAGATGATTTGCATAAACGACTTTTTGAATTTAATAATAGAGATTATGTTATATTGCAAACTCGTAGTGCTGATCTTTTTAAAATTTTGAAGCATGTTGATCCAAATGCACATGTCATTGATCTTTTATCACATTTTGGCTACCACTGTACTTTAAATGTCGAGGACTTCATTACTTATAAATACCGTTTCAATTCATTTGATGATCCTTTTCTATTTAGCTATTTGGACCCCCAACCTGTCTATATTAATATTTCTATTTCAATACCATTTATTACAGCACACAAAGATACAATCGATGTTATTTTAGATGAACAGATTGTATTGACCAAAAATGGAGAAATTTGGTGCTTCTATACTCATTGGGTAGTTCCATCTGATGCACACCGTACATGGAGTCCTACAGAGAAGCTCCAACAAATCTGAATCGAATTGCTGAAGTTTCGATACTTGGTTCTTACACAGGATTGTTCCCCGTGGTAGAAGTTTATCCAGTCAACAGAGTCGAATTTTTCTCCCACCCCAAGAGAGTTGATGCGGACATCGTTAAGACTTTATATTATTGTTATTGGGTTTTATCATTTATATTTTCTATTATTGGGCTTGTAGTAGTGGATTAATCCAAACCCATCACTCAGCTAGGGTTTTTTTTTTATTATTTATAGGGTTTCATATTGTAATTTAGATAGTTGATGAATTTGATGAATTGAACAATAGTTTGCAGCCTGTTTTCTCCCCTCTTCCTCTCAGTTTTTCTTCTTCTGCATCTACTCTGCTTCTTCTACTGGTTACTCAATCTATGTTGTATCATAATTCGATTTTATGTTGAATGCTTCGAGTTGATCCTGCATCACATCTAAAAAGATGGTTTGTATATTTTTTATACTAATCCTAAAATAAGAAAAGAAATAAAATATTTATCTAATATATGAATATTTGTATTGGAATCTTGAATTTCCCTATTGCCTTTTAATTCAATTCTTAATTCGTAATCTAGTAAATTCATGCATTCAAAACAATCGATAATCTATTTTTATTCAACATTCTTTTCCAAGATATATTAAATATATGTTTAACACGTTCTAATCATATTCCTAGTCCGAATTTATATGAAATACATGCATTGATTCACATAATTTATCACATATGATTGCACATGTCATATTTATTATTCGTTGTACTTATTGCTCATGTGTTGAATTTGTCGTGTTCTAGACTTATTGTGAGTATTTCTAAACTACAAGAAACTTAGTATCTAATTGGTGATCAAACAATCAAATAATTCAATGACAATGCAAAACCAATCAAGAAATACTAAATTAATTGTCTAAAATTAAAATAAACGAACGATAGAGTTCACTATTCATCCAATACAAAGGAAATCCACTTTTTTGAATGAAATCTTGATTTTGGATGGATAATTTTCAAGAACATTTCACAGTTCCCTTGATGTTAATGATCTATCCTCGTTCTTCACCTCAAAATATGTTGAATCTATGAATTTTTTGGTATATGGGGGGTCTTCCTCGTTCTAGTTGAGTTTTGGTGTTTAAAAGATGCCAAAAAGATTACACCGAATTGGTAACAAGACAAAATAGGAAAAACTAGATTTTTTTTCCGCTTTATGATGGGACGCGCATTTGAACACTTTAGACAACCTTGGGCATCTCAGAAGAGGAGGAGGCGTGCGCCATCTCTACATGCCTAGACTTGTCCCGAGCATCATTCAATATTTTGGTCATAATTATCTTTTTCAATATCCAACTCAGGTAACTCAAATTGCGTTGGAAAGCTAACTCAAAAGGCTACAATTTTTCTAATGTACCATTTCTCAATTCGAATGTTTTTTATGCCAAATACAGGTTGCAATCTAACACTGAAAATTCGAAGAATAACTTTTTTAATTGAAAATTGATGTTTGACAATACTTTGACTATATTTCATCATTTTGACTTCTTTTATTATCCAATTGGCTCCTAGTACTTTCGAATCTTCATCGTGAGGTCCGTCACAATTTTAAGTATTTGTATTTTAGTCCTCGAACTTTGGATTTGCTTCATTTTAGTATTTTTCCATTCTTTCTTATGATTCTTCATCCAAACATGAGTATTTATTAATAAAAGCAATAAATAAAAATTTAGGCACAAATCCTTTCAAAAAATAAAAAAATATCATTATTTAGGACCCCGAATAAGTGTAAAGATATATTGAAATTCAACAATTTGTTTGAGTCATATAATCATATAACAAAATATCATCATTTTAATATGTGAGGGTACATTTTAGGCATATTAGAGGGAGATCGAAGAAACAAATTGAGAAACGCAAGTTCGACCCTAACAATACCTACAGGGGGGTGAATATGTACAATATGCGGAGTTTTAAAATATATCAAATCAAACAGCAATAAGTCAATTTTAATTCTTAACTAGATGATTAAACAGTCAAGTCAATTTGTCCTAAATTGAATTACCGCTGTTGTATAAGAAACAATAAATAGTAAAGAAGTAAATCAAACACTGGAATGTTCACGGAGAAACCCAACTGGAAAAAATTCTGGACACTTTGCCAGACAATCCACTATAAACAATCTTAACAACTTACAATCAATCAGACTTAGTCGACCCGTACTATTTGACCACCAGACTACATTCTTTACAGCTTTCCTTGGATCTCGTGTTTCTCTGCACCAATCCTTAGCTGCGTTGTCAAAGCTCTCCGAGAAATCTGCTACTCTGCAATACTCCCAACCTTGTAGAACCATTAATCACTTGTGGATTACAAAGCATTACCCGTTCTTCATAAACATGAACTCTTGTTGACTTCGCTCGATCTTTAGAACTCTAACCAGATGAATAGGAAGTGGTTTTTGATATTTAGATATTGGATCTGATATTTTTCTCTCAAAAGGTCTCACACAAAATGAAGGTTGAAAGCAATAATGTGGAGGACTCACTCTCTAGACTTTTTTTTTCTCAATATTCAATCTTAGAAAAAAAAATGTGCAGGTGAGTTATAATATTTATAGGTAGGTCAAGAAACAAATGGGCCCAGTTTAAAGCCTTTTAATCGCGAAATAAAACTTTCTTGGCCAGCACTGTCGCTCGAGTGAAGGAGGGCGCAACGGTCTAGCGATGATGTTACTACTTTTGTAGCTCGAGCCAACCCAACCCTTGGAGATATTCCGCAAAAATCCGCAATGTTTTCCTCCTTATTTCAAACTCGAAACCCTAGAGCTACATCTAACTTTTGAACAAATTGCACGTTACTCCTTGAACTTTTACATCCTATCAAATTAAGTGTTTTTGTCCACGGAATTTGTCAATTACAAAATCAACTAAACCTAACACAAATAAATGTCGAGTCATATAATTATTGTTTGAAATAATATTGGTATGATTGAAAGAAGAGAGAATGTTTCTGATAAGTACACTTATCGAATGCCGAATTAGTGTATAAATTCTTGCAATCCATTCCAGTCTCTATTGATTTACTGTGTTTACATTATAGTAGGATAACCTAGAACTCAACTAGAGAAGATAAGAAAACAATGATGAGGAGTAATTTGATCGGAGGCGGAATCAGTCGTTGAAGAAATGAGCAATAGTCGAGGAAAGAAGCAGGGACAAAACGTACCAAAACATTGACATGGAGTTGATCGCAACATGACCAAACTTGATAGGCGAAGTTGAATTGGAAAAACTATGAGTCCTAATGCTTAGTCTCGTTAATAACCTAAAGATTTTCGAACTGTTTACTTAATTTTAGCTAATTATCAGTTCCAGTTAAAAAGATACTTTTAATAGATTGTTCATATAAGTTAGTGAAGAACGTCAGTATTTATTATTTGTTGCAATTTTGTAAAGTTTCAATTATTCAACTGGACAAAATCAGTCAATACCCATCCCTTAAAAAATGCGTGATAAACGTGCCAAAGGTGGACTTCGTGCTCTAATTTTTCATTTGAAACAAAATCAATATTATCCCAATTTCTTTTCCAGATTCCATACATAATTGTTTTGAAAATAATTTAGATTGAGTAAATAATTGAATTTCTTATTCTGGTATTCAGGGAATTACAATTATAGTTGTCATAAGATTTCAATAACTGGAGATGTGGCGCTTTGATTACAATAACATATTTAGAGAATTTAAAAACTATTCATACAATTTATAGAATCTATAGAGTATTACTATAATAAAATAGGATTACTGTAATTACTTTCTAGTTATTGAACAATTTTTTTTTTTATAAATGAAGCAAATAGGCACTAACCATAAACACAAAGTAAAAAGTTATTTTGAAGTATAAAAAAATGTCTCTTCATCCAATTTGTGAGAATGGATTCTGCGCTAAACCTAAGTGCTATTCTAGAGGACGAGGCTGAAGCAGAAGCGCAAGTGCAATGACGAGGAAAGAAGCAGGGACAAAGCGTACCAAAACATTGACATGGAGTTGATCGCAACATGACCAAACTTGATAGGCGAAGTTGAATTGGAAAAACTATGAGTCCTAATGCTTAGTCTCGTTAATAACCTAAAGATGTTTTACTTAATTTTAGCTAATTATCAGTTCCAGTTAAAAAGATACTTTTAATAGATTGTTCATATAAGTTAGTGAAGAATTTCAGTACACTTTATTATTTGTGGCAATTTTGTAAAGTTTCAATTATTCAACTGGACAATTACAAAATCAGTCAATACCCATCCCTCAAAAAATGCGTGATAAACGTGCCAAAGGTGGACTTCGTGCTCTAATTTTTCATTTGAAACAAAATCAGTATTATCCCAATTTCTTTCCAGATTCCATGCATAATTGTTTTGAAAATAATTTAGATTGAGTAAATAATTGAATTTCTTATTCTGGATTTCTGGTATTCAGGGAATTACAGTTGTAGTTGTTCATTTCTTCATATTTAGAGAATTTTAAAACTATTCATACAATTTATAGAATCTATAGAGTATTACTATAATAAAATAGGATTACTGTAATTACTTTCTAGTTATTGAACAAATTTTTTATAAATGAAGCAAATAGGCACCAACCATAAACACAAAGTAAAAAGTTATTTTGAAGTATAAAAAAATGTCTCTTCATCCAATTTGTGAGAATGGATTCTGCAGATTTGGATTCACGATAAGATCTCCTGAGTTATGATGCTTAAACTTCCTTATAATTCAAATTTTAACGCAAGGATTATGCTTCTTTCGAGTATTAAGCGTTTTTTTTTCTTTATAAATTTAATTTAGTTCATTTTTAAATTGTTAAAATATTTCTATACAGGACATAAATTCATGTGGCCTGAGACACTTGGTATGGATGGAGATCAAGCCAAGATAATCATCGAGAAAGACAACCCATTGGTGACTGCTGTGATTGTTCATAGAGGCGAGCCTGTATATGATGATATCGATTGTAAACGAGTCTGGGTTTTTGTAGATGAGCATGGAAAAGTTGCATTTCATGCGCCAGTTGTTGGCTGAAAGATGTAAAAAATGGAACTATTTCTCAATAAAAACTAAGAATAATCAATAAGATTATGGAATAAAGATGTTTCCTTTCTTTTGGTTAATGAAATTGAAATTTCTGGATACATGTGTATTGCATTTCCAAACTTGGTCATTCTACCAAATAGGAATTAGGCTAATTTAAAATTAAATAAAAAATTTATTTGTAACATATTATATAGACACTAAAGCACAAAAAAAAAAAACAAAAAAAAACCATCATCATCTATAGATCGATAAGTTAGACATTTAAGTATATTCAATATCAATGTTTAAAGTGAGTACGAATATATACATTATTATTTACATATCTATACAAAAATAATTGAAGATTTACGTATATTATACGTTCTTATTATACGTTCCGCGGTGAGAATAAAAATGTCTGCATTGGAGCCATTAAGTTCTCATCAAACAAAAATAAAATAAAAAGGGTATGGTACAAATATATACCATGCCTTGTCTGATTCCTTGTAAAAGCAAATGGAAAATTTCATTTTGCACCACTCAACTTTGACGAGAAATGCAATCAATTGGTGACTACTGTGATTGTTTCTAAAGGCGAGCTTGTAGTCGAAAATTTCTATTGTAATCGAGTATGGATTTCGTAGACAATCATGGAAAAGTTAAAGTTCCTGTGCCAATGGTTGGCTAAAAAATATAGAAAGTGGAACTAAGGGTGTGTCCTAAATTGAGATTGATGATTTTAAAAATTCTTCTAAATTTAGATGTCCTCAATTGAGATTTTAATGTATTTCAATAAAATTCAGGTATTCACAAATAAGATTTTAATGAAATTCAATAAAATCCTATAAAATTTACCTATGCACAATAACTAGTAGTCTAGTAGATTTATATTAATAGCGGATTTTTTTAAAAGATATCGATGAATTTCAAGTTTAAAAATACATACAACCAACTCTTTTGAAATTTCACTATATTTGATGAGATTCTTATGTAACTTGTAAAAATCTATTCAAATTCACGAAATTTATTAGGATATAATATTTTAAAATCCATCAAAATCTTAATTGAGAACACCATGTAAGAATAGTCTATAAGAATATGGTATATATATAGATGTTTCGAAATACATTGAGAAGACTTCCGATACTCCTAAAAGCATCAATTAACATCATCAAAGAGGCCAAATCATTAAGAATTAGGGGACAATTGCAAGATTTCGTACACAAGCACGGAAAAGTTAAAGTTTTTGTGCCAATGGTTGGCCAAAAGATATAGAAAGTGGAACTACTTTTCAATAAAAACTTAGGGGTGTTCCCAATTGAAATTGTGATGGATTTTAAAAATCCTTATAAATTTAGGGGTTCTCAATTGAGATTTTAATGAAATTCATTGAAATTTAAGTGTTTACAATTGAGATTTTAATGAAATTTAATGAAATCTTCTAAAATTTAAGTATCCTCAATAACTAATGGATTTATAAAAAAATTATTAATATAATAATTTTAAAAGATTTGGATGGATTTCAAGCTTAAAAATACATATAACCAAATCTTTTAAAATTTCACCATATTTGATAAGATTCTTATGGAATTGTTGGAAATATATTCAAATTTACGAAATTCATTAGAATTTAAAATATTTTAAAATCTATCAAAATCTTAGTCAAGGACGCCCCCGTTAGATGTCCTCAATTGAGAATCCATTAAAATATGGGCGTTCACAATTAAGANAAATTATTAATATAATAATTTTAAAGATTTGGATGGATTTCAAGCTTAAAAATACATATAACCAAATCTTTGAAAACTTCACCATATTTGATAAGATTCTTATGGAATTGTTGGAAATATATTCAAATTTACGAAATTCATTAGAATTTATAATATTTTAAAATCTATCAAAATCTTAGTCAAGGACGCCCCCGTTAGATGTCCTCAATTGAGAATCCATTAAAATATGGGCGTTCACAATTAAGATTTTAATGAAATTCAATGAAATCTTTTAAAATTTAGTTATCATCAATAACCAATAGTCTAGTAGATTTATAAAGATTGAATTAATAGCGTGATTTTAAAAGATATGAATGGATTTCAAGCTTAAAAATATATATAACCAAATCTTTTAAAATTTCACCATATTTGATGAGATGCTTATGTAATTTGTAAAAATCTATTCAAATCCACGAAATTTATTAGGATTTATAATCTTTTAAAGTCCATCAAAATATTAATTGAGAACACCCTGTAAGAATAGTCAATAAGAATATGGAATATAGATATTTCGAAATACATTGAGAAGACGTCAATTAACATCATCAAAGAGGCCAAATCATCAAGAATTAAGGGACAATTGCAAGATTTCAACCAATTAAAGATCAAACCTTGTTTTTTAGAACAACAAAAAGATAAAGTGAAGATTTATCAAAAACCATTGAAGCGATTTAAAATTTCAAGATTCATCTTCGTTTCCTTCATGAATCTATATTCAGAGTTTTGTTCTTCCAATTAATTATGATTTCTTGTGATTTTGTAATATTAGAATAGGTTTCAATTACTAAGACAGTGATGATCCGTTATTATGATGTTTTAATATAAATTTGATAATTTGGCGTTCAATATGTGTTCATTTTTGGATGAATGTTATAGAATTTAATGTCTTCTAAATTACTTGATCACTAATGGCATTGATTATGCATTTTATTGATTTCGACAGAAAGAATATGATAGATAACACTTTTTTTTTTGGTACCCAGGTATCCCAGCTTAACTAGACTAATTTTTTAGACCACCAGCCACCGGCCCCTCAGTAACTAGCGGAGGTAAACTGCGGGTTATGCCCAAACTTACCTAGACTGATTTTTTAGACCACCAGCCACCGGCCCCTCAGTAACTAGCGGAGGTAAACTGCGGGTTATGCCCAAGTTGACCAGGGTTCGAGCACCCCTTATACTCCTGACCACAAGGGAGCCTTCCTCCATGGTTATTATATCACCAAGCCCCTCCAACCAATATTGATTATTACATCACTCAACTGCTCCAACCAAAAATCGAACTTCCCACGCTGAGGTTGTAAGCCCAGCAATGCCCTTACTGTAAAGTCCAATAGAGGATAGAGTTATACCATTATGCTTCACATGATTTCTATAGATGTTCAAATATATATTTTTAAAACATGCACTCATATTCACATATTTCATAGAGATAAAATAGGTCACATGAGAGGATACATTTAATTTGATACTGAGAGATGTTTTTAATTAACTTAGGAATATTGATCAACACGAATGCACACATATTAACATGTTATTTATTTACATTAAAACGAATTGATAAGGGGGATTTGAAGTCTTAGTAACCATATCACCTAAATTTACATACGCTTCATAAATTGCTTATTATAATAATTAACTCAAATTATAATAATTAGTATATCATTCAAGCACAGTTTGTATTCGATTAATGTAAGGATTAATTGACACAAGGCTTATTCATCACTTTATGACTTGTTTACGATATCATATACTTGCCAAAAATCAAACGCTTAAGTTTTTTGCGCTGTTCCTAATGACTATTTATTTAATTAGTTTTAATTTGGGTTTTTTGTTGCTTTATTAGTTTTTTTTTTCATATTAGAAAAGTATTACAGTGTTTTCAATCCTTATTTTTAAGATGTTATATGCATTGTTCGAGACACGTTGATCTTGCTCCAATTAATCTAAAAATCGAACCAATGTTTAAGTCGAGAATAAAAGAACAGATAAAAACACACCAAAAATAGTACGCGGAATCAATGGCAGAAAAAATTAAAAAATCAAGTGACCATTGAGCTGAATGTAAATGCAGGCACATTCGGGTTAGTTGCGGGTAATGAGAATGAGAAACTGGTGGAGAAATACATGCTTCTGCCGGTAGCAGAAATCAGATCCAGTATGGCTTATCCAGTAGTTGGACAAGTTGATTTCCATTTGACGACGAAAGTGATCAACATGTTCTAGCATCCATTGCAATTCATCGAGAAAGCTACTCAAAACTCAAATGCTCACATCTCGAAATTTTTGGATATGTCTACATCAGTTGAAATTCGGGGATTGTTGCTGATTTAATTTGGCTCAGACTCTTTCCTTAAACCTTGAGAGACTCAACTAGAGAATAGTTGGATACATTCCCACATTACAACATCACTACTCGGGATAGTCTAAGCTAGAGAATAGTTGAATTCTTATTCTGGTTTTCAGGGACTTACAGTTATTGTTGTTATAAGATTTCTGAAGGGAATTAAATGGCACAATGATGCAAATACCCTTGGGCCTATTGAGCTAGCCCAGCTGGTTTTGTTTTTAACGGCCCAGCTACTTAAAATCTGGTTTCTAAATCTGGTGCAAAAAACGTGTTATGAAATACTTGAAACCGTGTAACAACTTCACCTATTTTGAATGCCCAGGATGTCTCCAT
>CAIGRS010274331.1:0-10600 GCA_903798395.1 Fraxinus floribunda
CCGCAAGATAGTGACTCGTTTGAGTAGATAAATTTTGAAATCAATGTGCTTATTTTCTTGAGTTTTTATCGGATCGAATTGCTCGTTTAAACTTAATGATCGCTGATATCATATTAAGATTTGTGATTCCATCTTAAAAGTTTATCCTTATTAAGAGTAATAGTCCAAAATTTTATAAATCGATCTACATTTTCATCTTTATTCGATGTAGATTTTATCCTTTAACACCAAAAACCTTTAAATATAATCCAACGGTCATGAAAAGCACGGGCACAAATATTAAAGAGAATCTTGCACCATGTTTGAGCCCCATTTTTTCAAAAAATGCATTTTTTTTGAAATTCATTTTCAACCACATATTCTGTTATAAAATAATTATACATGTATTTCAAAAAAAAATCTTACTTTTTAACCATATATTTTTCAAAAAATCACTATTGCATAATACATTTTAACCCAAAATTGGAAATCAAACGGGGCTCAATGTATAATTGGTCCAGGCCACTCTGAAAGGTAGTATTGACATAATCCACTGCCATTGTTGAACAATGCCATTTTATAGAAAGAATTTGAAAGACGGATGAAGGTGTGACAACAAGTGATTTATGTAAAAATTATTATTATTTTTTCAAAAAATTGGCCAATGAAAAAATGTCACTCGATTTTACCATTGTTAAGGCTATATTATCGAGGCCCACTTGATTAAAGTCAGCCCTTGTTTGACAATCATTACTCAAAAAATATTTTTTAATACTTATTTTCAACCACATTTCTCAGAATAAGATATTCCATATATAAATCCAATTTTTTTTTTCCAACTTTTTAACCATAATTCTCTAAAAATTTAATATTCAAAAACTCATTCTTCAAAATAATAAGACCATTAAAAAGGGGCTCAATCTCACGCACTCTCTTTTATCACACGGAAGAGAAGAGGGAGAAACTAAAGCATCACCTAACACCGTTTTCCCACGCGTAAATTGGAAACATCTCACGTACTTGAGTCTCATATTAATTTTTAGGATTTGTTTGAAAAGATTTAATTTTTTTTTAATAAAATTCAATTTTCTTTAAAATCATTTTGGGTCGTACACAATATTTTCTTACTCTTAGTTTTAACCATATATTCTTAAAAAAACAAAAATCATTATTACTTAAAAATTATCTCCCAAAACGAAACTTACTTTTAAGTTTGTTGGATAGTCACCTTACGATCTTTATTTATTTTTTTTTTTTGAAAGGTTTTATATGTTAGAATAAGAAAAAAATATTTAACTTATAGTCACGTATAGGTAATAGGTGCCCCATCATTTTATTTGAATACTTATTGTGGAAAGTAATGCGCATACTCTTCCATTTGGATTGTCAACTTTATAAAATATTTATGCGTCTCGTAGTACCAAGTTAATAAAACCACGAATGATTTTTATGTGTATTCCTCGACTCCCCACATCCTTCTAAATTAAAGTTAAAATTAACATTAAGCTCATGTTTGGTATCGATTAAAATTCAAATTTTCAACCACACATTTTATCTACATTTATTAAAATCTACTGAAAAAATTTGATTTTAAATTTTAATCAATACCAAACATGGGTTAATTTTAACAGTATATTCATAACTATTACAACTTATATTATTCTTTACATTATAATTTGATTATGATAAATCCGAAACAAATATTAATAATATTTATTATAATTCCTAAATTAAATCCAAAAGAAACAAATATTATGCAGCTAATTACGCTAGGGAATAAATTAATGGGAAGATGAAGGCCAACTACTTTTTTTTGTATAAGTGGGGCCCAAACAGACCCTATTTTGGGCGGTAACTGAGGTTGGCCTTCCCTTGTGAAATCACCAGACCAGGGTAGAGATAGAGAGAGGTGGCGGTGGGGACCACCATCATAATGGCGTGGCCGCTGGTATAAAAAGAGGTGTTGGATAGTATGGAGCAGCAATTTGAAGTCTGATGGCTGAGAAAACTCAATTTTTCTCTGTTCCTCATCTTCTCTGTTAATTTCTCTTATTCCTTGTCTTTTTTGTATTTAAGGAGCAAAAATGGGTGGAATTACTCTTGAAGAGATCAAAAATGAGACTGTTGATCTGGTACTATTTTCATTTGTTTCCAAGTTTAATGTTTGATTTGATGTTCCTCGTTTTGTTTAAGGTTGATTATTTTCTGCTCTGCTATGCTATGCTATGCTATGCTCTGCTATCTATCATATCCATTGTGGATTAAGAGCTCGTTTGGTATCGATTAATATCTAATTAAAATTGAAAATATAGTCGTTATTAGGTCCTACTCGTCTAATAAAAGTCAACAATAACGACTAATTTTTCAATTTTAATCATATTTTAATCTCTACCAAACGGGCTCTAAAAGTGTATTTGATGCATATTTTTTAGGATAGAATGCATTTTTTGTGATGTGATGATGAATATGTGGTTGAAAAACATTATGTTATTGAAAAATGTGAAGTTAAAAATGAATAGAAGATGTGAATGAAAATGATAGTGTGGCTCAAACAGGAGCCAATTATAAATCAATTTATTATTTTCAGTTTATTAGGGTAATTCATTTTTATATGGATTAGATTTGAATTAATTATTAATTAAGAGTATTTTCTAATTAATGTGTACATAAATTGCAAGAATCTGAACATGTTCTTGTCCCAAAAAGTATTCACATGCTTCGGTTTGAAAACAAGGTCTTGCTTATAGATATTGTTAATATCTAAATCGTGATCACGATTCTTTACTTAGAATAATGTCAACATCACTGACGTCTAGACGGTGTTATAATCCATAGTTTACAATTAATTATCAATTACCACTAACCCTACTTATTATTCTTGCCAATTGTGCTTTAAATCCAATTAAATTAGTCTCATATTCTATGCTTAAGTGCTACAAAGCATGGTTCATTTTAATAATACACATCAAGTAATTATGAAGTATTATGCTTGAGTGATTATGAAGGATATATACCTTTGGAAAATTATGCCAGTATTTTTTTTATAAATTAACACACATTTGCTACTTTTGAATAAAAATTATAGTGCCTTTTGATTTCTCTGCCTAATTAGACCTTGTTTGGTACCGATTAAAATTTAGATTTTAATTTAAATCAAAGTCAATAATTAATTTTAACTACATATTTAATGGATTCCACAATTTTTCGACCATGTATTTCATTAACTTTTATCAAAATTTACTAAAAATTTGACTTTAATTCCTACCAAATTGGAAGAATTAAATTTAGACATGACTATTATAATTATTTTTTAACTTTATTTATTAATTTAATATAGTTTGATGAATATTATTGAGGAAAAATGTATTTTAAATAGTGATATGATGAAAAATATGTGATTAAAAAGTAAAAAAAAAGTTATTAATTTTATTGAAAAAATGTGTAGTTAAAAATAAGTTCTGAAAGAATGTATTTTAAAAGAATGGATAACAAACTAGGCATAACAAAAAAGCATTAGTGACTGATTTTTCATAAATCTTTTTTCCGTGGTACTTCTTCACCTTTGATATTTGTGTGTTGGGATTCGAACTCTATTCGTGACTACTGAACTGATAGACAGTTGACCTTTTTCTGGGCCCTTTCGGCTAACCTGACCGCAAATCCAGTTAATTAATATTTATTATTTAATGATTTCTCCGAAAGTGTGCTTAATTTGATTGGTGGAGAAACCAAGACCATTCTTTGTGGGGTGGGAAACTCATTTTATGGGCCCCATCATACGGAAATTTATTAGCTAAATTAATTAAAAAATACATTTTATTTTTATTTGAAATGTTTTGCCTTTTGTTGACTTTTAAGAAGTTGGTTAATGCATAGCCTAAAGGTAATTCGGGTGTTCCTAACAGGAAAAAGTTCCGATAGAGGAGGTGTTTGAGCAGCTGAAATGCACCCGGGAAGGGTTAAGTTCCGATGAAGGAGATAACAGGATTCAAATTTTTGGCCCCAACAAATTGGAAGAAAAGAAGGTTATTCTCCTCTCTTTTATAACAGAAGAAAGTTTTAAGTACATTAAAATTTCTAATGATTTTTTGTCCTTGAAACACAGGAAAGCAAAATACTTAAGTTTCTCGGTTTTATGTGGAATCCACTATCATGGGTCATGGAAGCTGCAGCTATAATGGCAATTGCACTGGCTAATGGAGGCGGAAAGCCCCCGGATTGGCAAGATTTCGTTGGTATAATTTGCTTGCTCGTTATCAACTCGACTATCAGTTTCATTGAAGAGAACAATGCTGGAAATGCTGCTGCAGCACTTATGGCTGGTCTTGCTCCTAAAACAAAGGTATCAAATTTTCAAATGTACCCCATAAATACATGTATACATTAACTTCTCATGTTTGGTGACAATAGGTCCTCAGAGATGGTCGATGGAGTGAGCAGGAAGCCGCCATTTTGGTTCCTGGAGACATTATTAGCATTAAATTGGGAGATGTCATTCCTGCTGATGCTCGTCTTCTTGAAGGTGATCCATTAAAGGTTGATCAATCCGCACTCACAGGAGAGTCACTTCCTGTTACCAAGAATCCTTACGACGAAATTTTCTCTGGTTCAACATGCAAACAAGGTGAGATTGAAGCTGTGGTTATTGCTACTGGTGTTCATACCTTTTTCGGGAAGGCAGCACATCTTGTGGATAGCACCAACCAAGTCGGGCACTTCCAGAAAGTGCTCACTGCTATTGGTAACTTCTGCATTTGCTCCATTGCGGTTGGAATGCTAGCCGAGATTATAGTCATGTACCCGATTCAGCACAGGAAGTACAGGAAGGGGATTGACAATCTCCTCGTTCTGTTAATCGGAGGCATTCCTATTGCCATGCCTACTGTCTTGTCAGTCACAATGGCCATTGGATCTCACAGGCTATCACAGCAAGGTGCCATCACAAAGAGAATGACTGCCATAGAGGAATTGGCTGGCATGGATGTCCTATGCAGTGACAAGACTGGGACTTTGACTCTCAATAAGTTGACTGTCGATAAAAGCTTGATTGAGGTCTTTGCAAAGGGCGTAGACCCTGATCAAGTTCTGCTTCTTGCTGCAAGGGCATCTAGGACTGAAAATCAAGATGCAATTGATGCTGCCATTGTCGGTACCCTTGCTGATCCAAAGGAGGTATGCGTGATTTTTCTTTCTTTTCTAGTTTTATAGATATCAAATATTAAAAACTAAATAAAGAAAGTATATGCCCTGAATTCTTAGGCACGGGCTGATATCAGGGAGATCCATTTTTTCCCCTTCAACCCCGTGGACAAGAGGACTGCTTTGACTTACATTGATTCAAATGATAACTGGCATCGAGCTAGCAAGGGAGCCCCGGAACAGGTACTCCTAATTCTCAAATTCTTCGCTTCCTGATATGTGAATATATGAGATATTGTTAGGCAAATGTACTGATTTTTTTCCCCCATTTTCCTGTGATCAGATTTTGACTCTTTGCAATTGCAAGGAAGACCTCAAGAAAAAGGTTCATGGCGTTATTGATAAATTTGCTGAGCGCGGGCTTCGGTCATTGGCAGTTGCAAGACAGGTTTGCAATGAGAAAATTGCTGCAATATTGATATTTCCAATTGAAAATCGTACAGTTACTGAGGCAAATGTTCTATATTTCCAGGTAGTACCAGAGAAATCAAAAGACAGCCCTGGTGGTCCATGGCAGTTTGTTGGATTGTTATCCCTATTTGATCCTCCCAGACATGACAGTGCTGAGACCATCCGCCGTGCCCTCCATCTTGGTGTTAATGTGAAAATGATTACAGGTAATTCAATGTTTATAATTCTGAATTCCAATCTTGTAGCTATTTATTATATTCTTTTAGTTGGTTCCTTATTCATATTAACGTGTCAATTCACAGGCGATCAACTTGCCATTGCTAAGGAGACTGGGCGCAGGCTTGGTATGGGAACAAATATGTACCCCTCCGCTTCATTGCTTGGGCAACATAAAGATGAATCCATTGCTGGCCTTCCTGTTGAAGAGTTGATTGAGAGGGCAGATGGTTTTGCTGGGGTCTTTCCAGGTGGGTTTTTTTTAGTCCGCGAACCCTTCACGTTGCATTGCATAATGAAAATTTCTAAATCTTCTGACTGTGGAACGGGAAATTCACTCTCTCTCATTGGCATGCAGAACACAAATATGAAATAGTGAAGAAGTTGCAGGAGAGCAAGCACATTGTTGGAATGACGGGAGATGGTGTCAATGATGCACCAGCTTTAAAGAAGGCAGATATTGGAATTGCAGTTGCCGATGCTACAGATGCTGCAAGGGGTGCTTCCGACATTGTACTCACTGAACCTGGGTTGAGCGTTATCATCAGTGCAGTATTGACCAGTCGAACTATTTTCCAAAGAATGAAGAACTATACAGTTAGTCATTTGTTTTCTTTTCTAATCTTTTTGAAGTCCCAACTTTTTAATGGCTGAAGCAGGTTTTTATTATTTGTATCTTTGTTTTGCCAGATATATGCAGTCTCCATCACAATCCGTATTGTTGTAAGTTCATTATGAGATTTGAACATAGAAAACCTCTATAATTCGTGGGATCAATGGACTTCTTAGTTCTTATGCCCTCCGCTTCTTGTTTTGCAGTTCGGTTTCATGCTAATTGCTTTGATTTGGAAGTTCGATTTCTCTCCATTCATGGTTTTGATCATTGCCATCCTCAATGACGGTAAAGTTTCTCTTTTCTCATTTGAATAGCTTTTATATTTTGGGTGCATGTGGCAACTGATAGATCAAAAATTAATTTCTATTTAGGAACAATCATGACAATCTCAAAGGATAGAGTAAAGCCATCTCCATTGCCTGATAGTTGGAAATTGAAAGAGATATTTGCAACCGGCATAGTACTCGGAGGTTACCTTGCACTGATGACGGTTTTATTCTTCTGGATTATGAAGGAAACTAACTTCTTCTCGGTGAGGACTAGTAATGTTTCTTTGTATGTTTGCTTTTTACATTATAAATAGTTTCCAGGTGAAGTAAAAAAAAGTTAATTGCGTGCAGGATAAATTTGGTGTAAGATCTATTAGAAATAGCGAGTACGAAATGATGGCTGCTCTTTACCTACAAGTGAGTATTGTCAGCCAGGCTCTGATTTTCGTGACTAGATCACGAAGCTGGTCGTTCATGGAACGCCCTGGACTACTGTTATTGACTGCTTTTGTCATCGCCCAGCTGGTAAGTTTTCCATGGCTTTTTCGTACCCTTCCGAAACTTAAAAAACATTCTCTATTTTTCTGTTATGAACTTCTTCACCCTTTTAGCCTGTATTGGAGTCAAACTTCTTTATCTATTTGTAAAGAGAATATAGATTGAATGTGGATAGAATGTCAAGTTATAAGATGCTGAAACGGGTTTAATGTTGTAGATTGCAACTATTGTAGCCGTATATGCCAACTGGGGGTTCGCCAGAATCAAAGGATGTGGTTGGGGATGGGCTGGTGTAATCTGGCTTTACAGTATTGTATTCTATTTGCCGCTAGACGTAATGAAGTTTTTCATTCGTTATATCTTAAGTGGAAAGGCCTGGCATAATTTGTACGAGAACAAGGTACAACTCTGTCTAACAAAAAGTCTAGATCCTGTCCATCATTATTTTCATTCACTAACTTATCATGTGCTTTTCCTTGGAATAGACTGCCTTCACCACCAAGAAGGACTATGGCAAAGAGGAGAGAGAAGCACAGTGGGCTCTTGCGCAAAGGACCCTACACGGCCTTCAAGCCCCAGAGACGACTAATCTTTTCAACGAGAGGAATGGCTATAGAGAACTTTCTGAAATTGCGGAGCAGGCCAAGAGGAGAGCTGAAATTGCAAGGTATAAATTGACCTGTTCAATTAGTCCCTTTTTCAAGTAATAGTTTTGCCGTGATCATAGTGAATTATAATATTGTCTTTTTCCTTTTAATCATTTTAGGCTTCGGGAGCTGCACACACTCAAGGGTCATGTCGAGTCAGTAGTGAAGCTTAAAGGCCTCGACATTGACACGATCCAGCAACACTACACCGTGTGAAGAAGTCAAATATATTTCACATGAGAGGAACAAGAGCAAGACTCAGAAGTATGAAATAGAGAACAGAAAGAGTTTACTTAGATAAAAATGTCTAGACGAAGGGATGCAATAATGAGCCATAATTCCTAATTTATCTTTTCTTGTTTTCTGATGTTAAGTATCGGTTTTCTGATGTCTTCATAAGTGCCCACAGGAAATGTTGTCTGGTCCTTGATTATGAGTGCACAATGGTATCTCACTTGAAAACAGTTAGTTTTTCCCTGGTTCTTCATTCGCCTAAATCCTGTTATACTATTGATGTGATATTTGGTTGTATTTTTTCTTATAAATTACGATACAAATCAAGATTTAATCCCCCCATGATTATAATGCATTGAAGATCTAGGTGAAACTGCAATGTTGGTTCCAACTTCTGAAGTGGGTTATCCACAGATGGGATGACATTGTTGAATAAAGGGTTGTGCACATCTTGTTGAAACGCACTGAACTATACACCAATTTCAAGTATATATTACACCCATGATCCTTGTATATAATCTTTGTTTTACAAAATAATACATAATTTCCTTAGATTTTAATTTTAGTCTGGACAAGTTTTTTCCACACTAGTATTCCTCATCATCATCGTATCTTGATCCAAGGAATCGCCTAACAGTAGAAACTGCTCCGAGGAATAGAAATAAAGCAAAGAGTTCGAATCCACCTCCAATGCCAACAGCAACACTGGGACCGGGTGCAAAGAATGAAAATGGAGACCAACCCCATACACCATAAAATGGCACGCCAAAGCCATATCCATATCCACCAACTAGAGGAGGGGCAACTGGTGGGTTGATATACACATTGGTTCTGCAAGAATAAGCAATGTTAAAACAAAAAAAAAAGTAAGGATTTCTTGAGCCATTGGTAATCAAGCTTTACCAAAGACTACCATCAAGAAGTCGCATAAATAACGAAAAAAGCAAGTTTACACCAAAAAAATTCGCTTCTTAACGCTTTCATATTTAGGTTTGTAACTAGAGATTTTGTCCCAGAAAAAGGTAAAGTGAACGAGGTCAGTTGTTCCATAGATGAGTTCTTAGTCTTTTTTGGTTCTTCTTTGCCCTTAATCATTAAACCCTCTTGCTCAACGTGATGCAAGATGAAATTGCATAACCGCAATAGATAACCACTTTCAAATCACATTAGCATAGACTTTGAACTTCTAGTTGCCTACTTCATTTGTATATTCAGACAAGATGACCCCTCGTATATCTAAGAAACCATCTTATACTTAGTAGTCTTCAAAGGTTAAAATTGGCTGACGTCTTCATGATTCAAAAATACATACAATTATCCTACATCATTAAAATTTTCCAATAATATAACACAAAAGACATCATTTCCATTGAAAATTGCCAGATAAATGATTTTTGTTCGACTCAAGTTATTTTTCCAGGCTAAGACTGCACGATATTTGAACCTGGCAATCTTATAAAGTCCCACATTTTGAACATATTGACATTTCGACAAGATGAATGATAAGGAAGAAAAAATAGCAAGTGATAACATACTAATGACTATCTAATTCTTTTTTCACAAACTAAATCTCTGTAGTGGGATTATGCATTATCTGTTAGAAGATATTGACAATGGGGGCTTTAGCTAGAAACTTAAATATGTATCATTGATATGCTGTTGAAATCAATAATTTTGATGAAATCTAACTTATTCTGCTTAAAAATTTTGGAAATAGGGTTCTCAACATACTTTTGCAAGCATATGGAAACTGCTACAGTCTAATTCAGTATCAACAGCACAAACAAACAATTATCCAACTCAAGAGAGATGTCCCTATTCCAATATTTCTCTACATATAATTTACTATATATTCTCAGTCAAACTCACTGGTTTTTCAAACTAATTGATTTCTTGCAAAAAGTAGTTAAAATACAATACATTTTTGATTAAAATCTAAAGAACTACCTTGAATTGTTGATTCTCGGGCCAGAGGAGCGCGGTGCAGACGACCGGAAAGCCTGGCCGCCCACCCGACCGCCAGTCTTGGCGGCTGATGCAGGATCAACTGGCCCCAGTGTCAACACCCCAGCAGCCAGTGCAATCAGTGCCAATTTTGCAAACTGGTTTTCTTTTTTCCTGCCACATTTCATTTCCACAGACCAATCTTTCACTACAAACCCGGGAAAATGAAATCAACAATTTAAGAAGGATTTAGTATCCTTACACACCTAGAAAAATCTTCTGGGCTGTGTTTGGATGAGATGAAAACTGTTTTNTTCTCAGGGGCGTGAGATTTGTTGTAAGAGCGTTTACTCGGAAGCTACTTCCAAGTAAGGGAACTGACATCTTTGTGAAGTACAAGATTCAGTTCAAGGATCTCGTAATTAGGCAACTTTCAATAAACTTTGTGCCTAGAGTTCAAGGTTTATTTGATATTTAGGTTCTTGAATATAGGGGATGATCCAATTGATGATTGGGAAGAGGCCACGTGTACATAGAACAGTGGTGAATTGGAAGTTCGAGAAACCTAAAAATAAAAGGGAAAATCC
>CAIGRS010274335.1:0-28149 GCA_903798395.1 Fraxinus floribunda
AAAAGATTTTTCGTTAAAATAAAAAGTTAGTTTTTCCGTTAAATCAAGAAATTTCGTTAGTTTTTCCGTTAAACCAAGAAATTCCGTTAGATAGGCACTTTTTATATATAGAAAGAAGTAAATTAAAATTCACCTTTTTAAAAAGTAGATTTTTTAATTTTATATTTGACAAAATAAGTAAAAATAAGGGCAGATAGTTTTGTTCAACTGAATCAAAATCGAACCAAAATCCTTGTTTGGTTTTCTTTATTTCAAAAATACATTTTCTCTCTTTTATTTTTAATCACATATTTTTCAATAAAATAAAATTACATACAAATCAATTTTTTTTCATTCTTTAACCACATATTCTTCGTCAAATCACTAATGTAAAATACATTTTTAATCAAAAAATAAAAAAAAATTGAGTTCAAACAGGCGGCGCAGGCCTGTTCGGTAGAGATTAAAATCGGATTAAAATTAAAAAATTAATCGTTCTTATTGACTTTTATTAGACGAGGGAAACCCAATAACAATTATATTTTTAATTTTAATTGAATTTTAGTCTATATCAAACATCGCCTCAATTTAACTGATTAGGTCACGACCCGCTTCTCGATTCTATAGCAAACTAGAGAAAGTTGGATCATGGATTTGTACAAAAGTGGGGAGGAAGGAACGACGCTATGCTGTCCTTTCCAAGCCAGGCGATAAGCTCCGATGTAACTAACCTGTCCCTTCAACCCCTCTGTAATAAAAATAAATAAATTCAGACACCCAAGATACATATTATTCTGCAGAAATCTGAATTAGAAGAAAAGGAATATAAAGAACCCTAATCTCAACTCACTCGCATTTTTTTCATCTAAAAATTCAGGCAAATTTTGTGGTCCTTTTCTTTCTGCTCCGGAGTTTGGTTTGTACGTAGGTCTAGCAAGAAAAGTAAAAGATAGGACTGGCATGAGCATATTTTCAGTTGCTTTGGAGTTTGGAAAGTAGGGAGATAAGGAAGCAAGTCTGCTGGAAATTCGGGTAAACCTATTGACAAACTTCGAAGTCTGCATTGCCTGCATATAATCTCCTCTTCTTCCTCTTCCTTTTTAATCCACGTACGGGTCAAGATTGAGAGTATATAAATACGGGTCAAAGATTACGGGTCCTTGACTTTCTTGGTGTTGTTTCTATATGATCTGCAGGAGCTGAACTGTGTACAGCTCAAAGGTTCTTCAGAGTATTTTGTTTCACAGATCCATCCAACACTTCTGGATTTGTACTTTGTCGTTCTTTTGCATCTGTTTTTCAAGAAAGAACTATGGTACAGTATACAAATACAGATATTAAATTAATTAAAATGTAAGATTTGATCTTCCTTTCTATCTATTGCTATTGGTGTATGCAGTTTCTTGAATCGGTGACAGTCTCCCTAAGATTAGACTTTTCATTCATTAGCTTCTTCAACAACAAAAAGCAGTCCTTGTTCTCGGTAAATTTGAAGTCTTTTTGTGAAGTCCATGTAGGTTTATTGCTAGTTCTACTCACAATTAGATCTTCTCTGACAACTCGATATGTTAGCATGTAGAAGGGTTTTCATTTCATCCGATGAAGCTAAAAAGCAGTTCCATATGATTTTTCCTCTTTTTAACAGCATCTGATGCCTCATTTTTTGTTTGTTTTTGTTGGGTTGATTTTTATGTGGTTATGATTTTTAATGTTTTATTATTTTTTTCTTTACAGATAAAGAGAGTTCTGAGCAAGTACACATGCTATGGTTTGCTTTTGATAGCACTGCAAAAAGCTTCGTACGAAGGCACTCCTCTTTCCTCTCTTCTTCTGAATCCCTCTCTGTTACCAAACGTGATATATCGAGCAGAAGAAGAAAAAGCCCTTCTCTGAGTTCTCTCTCTCTCTCTCTCTCTCTCTCTATATATATATATATATGTTGTATGTATATGTCACTATAGAAAAGCTAAAGTTTTCTGTGTCGTCAACAATGCAATGAACACCATCTAATCCCACACCCACTACTCAACTGCTCACCCACAGTTTTTTCTTGGAAAAACTTAGTCCTAGAAATTTAAATTCCATTTAAATTTTGGAACTCTCTTTTACTCTCTCTATAAACACTTTTTGGGGTGAATAAGGAAGGAAAGAGCTTAAAGGGGTGTTTGTGAAAAGGTATGAAAGTGGTGGTATGGAGGCGGATGACATTCAAAATTATGGGTGTAAGTATCCAAGAATCAGCAATGGAAATGGAAGGATTGAGTCAAGCAAAATAGGGCAGAAAGGAGATGATTTGCAGTACCCTGATGAAGAAGATGGTGAGCCAAGAAGGGGCAGGGCTAACGGCGGTGTCGGATTTGGCGGCGGTATCGATCTTGGTGGTGGTCTTGGTGGGTTTAATGGCTGGCCTTCATCCCGGATAGTTCGGGTTTCGAGAGCATCTGGTGGAAAAGATAGGCACAGCAAAGTTCTCACCTCAAAGGGGCTAAGAGACCGGCGCGTGAGGCTCTCTGTGAACACAGCGATTCAATTCTACGATTTGCAGGACCGCCTTGGCTACGATCAGCCAAGCAAGGCGGTGGAGTGGCTGCTGAAGGCTGCTTCCAGCTCTATTGAGAAGCTCCCTTCCATTTGTACTACATTTCCGGATACTCCTAAGCAGCCCAGCGACGAGAAGAGGTCTAGCTCCGGTGGTAATGATCAACATGGTTTTGATTCAGATGAAGTAGACATGGATGGCGGTGGCGGTAATCCTCAAGAGATGGCGTCGATGTTATCCCAATCTGGCTCCGGCAAGGGTTCCGGGCTATCCCTTTCCAGATCTGAAAACCGGATCAAAGCCCGGGAGCGTGCAAAGGAAAGAGTTGCAGAGAAAGAGAAGGAGAAGGAGAATGAGTCTCCTCATGTTGAACATTTGAACCCTCTTTCCCATACCACTTCTTTCACTGAACTCCTCAGTGTTGGCATGAATAATGTCAATAACACTACCAATCTTAATGCCTCAGTTCACCAAAATGCTACTTCAAATGAGTCAATTTTTTTCCAGAAATCACCCAGGCAATGGTCATCAACGCCAATGGATTACTTTACCAGTGGACTTTTAGGGCCATTGGCAACTCGTCCGGGGCACATTCACTTAGGAGATCCTCTATCGCAGCGGGTTTGTTCACCGCTGTTTAGTGTATCCGGGGACCATGAACCGGAGCTCCAGCATATCTCGTTTCTCCCGGAACATTTTGTTTCAGCTGTCACTGCACACAACAACAACAACAACAACCATAATCACAATGGTGCTGACGAGTACGATCTGAAGCACAATATGAACTTCACAATTTCATCTTCA
Organism: Fraxinus floribunda; assembly: GCA_903798395.1. NCBI lineage: Eukaryota > Viridiplantae > Streptophyta > Magnoliopsida > Lamiales > Oleaceae > Fraxinus > Fraxinus floribunda. Next base: position 3,323 of record CAIGRS010274335.1, read on the forward strand.
GCTGCTTCTTCAAGCCTTGCTGGCTTCAACAGGGGGACCCTTCAGTCCAATTCTTCCTCGCCGTCACTTTTGCCTCACCTCCAGAGGTTTCCTCCCATCGATGGATCTCCAAATTTCTTCATTGGCAACACCACCGTACCGGTGGAGAACCACCACCAAGTCCTGTCTGGATTCGACGCTCGACTGCATATTTGCTATGGTGATGGTGGCACTGGCAAGCTTTCCCAGAAGGGAAAAAGAAAGAACTGAGTTCATTTAACATCCTTTTCCTCTATCCCATCTTCAGTTCAGGTAATTAAAAATCTTTTAGCTCCATAAATTATTTTTGAGGGGTTTTTGCTTAAGTTTTCGTAGTGCCATTTCGATTTAGGTGCATTAATACTATGAACAGTCCTCGAGTTCTTGGTTTTCACAAATGAGCATGACCATTGGGCATATATTTTATAAGCCTTTTTCCCTTGTCTTTTATTACACCTGCATTGATACCTGCGATTGTGAAACGGCTAACGGCTGGTTGTCTGTCTGGTTTGGTTCCCTTCTTAATAACATGTCTATGGCTTACGCCAGGTGTTAATATCTGGGCTAAAGAAGCAATCTTTTTACAGTTGATTGAGACCTAAAACTGGGTAACATGTGAGATTTACAGGAAACCTAAAAAAGGGGCCTTTTTTTCTTATATATATATATATAATCCGAGATATACCTTGTCTCCTTAGGTTGTGTCTACCCCCATCTGTTGCTGGAGCTCAACACTTGGCAGCAGAACTGCTTGCTGTCTAGATTTTGAGAGTATTAGGTTTAAAACTAAGAATAAAGACCCTTTTGTCCCCAATTTTTGGACTCTTATCTTAACTGGATGATAGAGGGATTTATTATTTTCTTGATATACTTCAAGAATAAAATGAAGGTTGCAATAGAAAGTGAATGTTATTAAAAATTGTCTAAAATGTATTTGAGGCATTTTTGGTACGTGCCAAAATCACATCAAAACTGAAAAAATTTGAATTAAATTGGAATGTAAATTAATTACTTGTAATGATTTTATACTTCTTTTGTATACATGACTCATTTGAAGTAGAAAAACGTAAAGAAAGATTGAATATTGCCCAAGTGAATATGAGAATCTAATTTATTAAATTACATATATTGCTCTTCTAATATTTTAAGGGAAAAATTATTCAAGTTTACCAACTCTCTTTATTCATAGTTGATAAATCTTAAAAATAGCCCCCACATATTTGTTCAAAATCAAACCATTGTGTTAAAATAAACTAGTAATTTGAAATAAGATCTAAGCAAATAGTAAAAATGAGAAATGCTAAAAGTTCCCAGAAAATATTGTGCGAAGATAAAGCAAAGCATAAACCTAATTTGAATGATGCATTTATTATTTTAATGTCTACACGAATACACTTCATCTAGTCTTCTATGTAAAAGTTTCACTTGTCCGCGGGGTAGGCACAAGAATCACCAATTTGTTTTGTCTAGATCTAACATGGTAAGCGTTCTGGCTGTGGATTTGAAGTTCTGTTTACATAGATGATTGAGTCTTGTTCATATTACTTGGAACTTAATTTCTAACCGTATAAAAAGATCAAATGGCATCAAATCATTTGCAAACACCATGCTCGCACTATATTAGCCCCTGTTCGACGGTCATCATTTGGCAAAAATAAAGATTTGAATAGTGAATTTTGAGAAAATATGTGGTTAAAAAGTAAAGAAAAATTTTAAATTTACGTGCATAATATTTTATTGTGCTAATGTGTGTTTGAAAATGATTACATAAATAAAGAGTTTTGAAATAATGATTGTCAAACAGGGTTATAATGCTAGGTATTATATCCTCTTCTAGTTTTCCTTGGTCAACATAAAAAACCTAAAATAAATCACTATTTCTAGTAATTGATCCTCTGTAAATTCCATTGTAGCAAACTTAACCTCAATGATTGATATTCAAAATGCCATTTTAAAATGGACCTTGCTACATATACATCACTCTTTACACAATGAATTACATAATATCATGTCACTCTACCATTTGTCAGTTTAAAATACAGTTAATTTTTTTCATTCAATTTTTTCTCTCCACATCATTTTATGTAATCCCTTATATACTATTTTTATGTATAAATAGCATAATCATTTTAAAACTCTGACTTACGATTTATTCCATTACAGTCTTATCGTGAAACATAATAAAGTTTACCAATGAACCTTATCTCAAGATATATGGTTCTTAAATCCATTGGTGATTAGAGCATGGACAAAATACTAAAGCCTTACTTAGGAACTTAATTACTCGCATATGTTCCTTGAAAATATATATCAAAACAAATGAAAGGGGAAAAAAGACTAAATTTAATAATTGCTTTCCATTTTCAGCATGTTGTTGAAGAACTATCCTAATTGATTTCAATAGAAAAAACAATTTTTAGGCAGAATTCGTCGACTAGATAGATAAGTAGAGTTTCAATTTGAATTTAGATTAAAGGTTAGTAGTAGTGAGCAACTGTACATATGGACTATTCAAGTGAGATTCATTTATGGTGTAACCCTTGAATACAATTCTTGTTATGGTGTAACCCTCGAACTATACTGTACTTCTGGGTTTTGGTGCCTTCGATGCTTAAGTCAATGTATGATTATAGAAAAGTAAAATACAGTTAGAGAATGCAAGTGCGCGAGTTTTGTATATAACTTGAGCATCACTTAAATGACTTTTACGAGGCTCTATTTGTATTTGTCAAAGGATGTTCCATGAATGGACCAATAGAGGTAGGAAAAGTTTCCTGTTACCTTTTGTTGGAGGAGAAGTTTTCGATTTCCTTTTAACTGGTTTAGACATTTTTACTTTTATAGGACAACTTACAACTTACAAGGCAAGATATAAATAAACTGAACATTTCTTTAATGCAGGTAACTGAAGTTGAGAGAAGTTCCATATTCTTCAGGTACGACTCGACAATATATTTGAGTCAGTTAACGGAAAATTTCTTGCCACAAGTCCTGAGCAAAGCATACTTCCCCTATCTCAGGCCATCGGGTTATTATTGTCGTTCTCTTATGTTTGCTAATTGTTATGGGTGCCTGGTAGGTAGTGTGTGTCTTATTATCTGTAGTTGAATGATTCTGATTCTGTTTTGAAATTGTTGATATCATTGTAATGTTGGGAAAAATCAGCCTTTTGAAGTTGAGTCAGCACCATAAAATCCATTCCCCTTTGTTTTTTGTACTTGAAGATCAAACTACTCATTATGAGGCACCGGAGCAGGTGGTCCAGGACTAGTCGGCGCAAGCCTGGAACCTGGGTATCAAAAAAAAAAAAAAAAAAAAATGGTGAGGAGAGCTTTCTTGGGGCGATGAGTAAAAGCGGTGCAGGAACCTGTGATCCAACTTGGGCATATCCCGCGATTAACCTCCTCTAGTCGCTGAGGGGCCAGAGGCTGGAGGTTCAGGACTAGTCAGGCGCAAGCCTGGACCTGGGTATCAAAAAAAAGAAAGACTTGATTGATGGTGGCGATGTTGCAACTTTGGACCGGAGCTGCAGTACTTCCACAGTCAATTGGGTTCATGAGCTCAAACAAAAAAATTGCGGGCCACTTGTCTATTCGATAAAACATCAGATAAAAAATTAGGTACGTGAAGCATAACTCCTAAAAAAAAAAAAAATGGACACCTCGTGTGCTGTCCAGCTATATCTATAATGCGGGCTGTAGATTTTTATCTATACAAGTAGCCCTGCCGATGTCATTAAATATTGGATAAACATAAACTCATCCACAATTGAAAACTTATTATCAAAAAGAGTATTTATGTTTTGATATTTGACAATTATTATTTCAAAATTTTTTAATTTTTATACTTATTTTTAATTACTCATTTATACAATAAGATATTTTACACGTAAATTTAATTTAATTTTTTTGACCTTTTTACATATTCTCCAAAAAAATATTATTCAAAATTCTATTTTTTTCAAAATAATAACCATCATGTAGGGACTAAATAAGAAAGAAATTATAAATTGATAACATGGAGTATGAAGGATGGATTTTTAAAAAGTTAAAAAGTCGCTCCTAAATCTAATAATCAGCTCGTTTCAGTAATTTTTTTTGAAGTGCTATGCTTTTGGAGAAATTTGGTCTAAGACAACTTTTTCAAAAATCTATTCTACAAAGAGAAACAAAATTGTAAGCAGAAACTGTGTCAAATGGAACCTAGATGCCCTACTCAATAAACACAGGGTAGCAGTAGCATGACCAAATTGTCACCGTTGCTAAAAGGAAGGAGCATTCATTCACTCTTAAATTTACTGCACATTGAATGTGATCAGTAAGGACATTTCTCGATGACTTTGAAGCACCAGTCCCTTAATTTCTCCTCGACCGCAATGAAAAAAATAAAATCGTTTCTAATCCACAACTCCGCAAGTACAAATATTATGCCCATTGTTTCCGCCTTGCCGCCTGCATATAATCTTTGAGCCTCAAAGTTCGGTACCAAACATATTCACCATATCCTCAAGTCCAAAAAATTTCTAACATCATCCTTAAACATGTTCTTGAAAGACAATTAGAATCGCCTCATCTGTCATCACTAGGTCAATCCACTCTTGACTTTAAACAACAAAAGCAGACTAGGGAACACAAATTACAATTTCAAGCCAAGGAACCATTTGCCACACGATCATTCAGGCCTAGAATAAAGATTTCTCCCAATAATTTCTAACGGTACCTAAATGCTTATTTAACATTAAGAAAAATATAACTCGGTCCAAAAACTGGAGTCGCAGGCATTGTTCTGCTTCAAGCATCTGAACAAGTCTCAAACTCTACACATCCACACTAATTAGAGGACAGAGAATAGTTCATAAACTATGAATACTGGTAAAATGGTGCGCTTAGAATTGCATTTAGTAAAATTTCTCAATTAGGCAATGCAGTACGTCAATTTGTTTATTTCTCATATCTGCTATCAATAATTCAGCAGATACGAATATCCATATTATTGAAAGATACATTGCTAAATGAACCTTAATGGAAAATTGCATAAGCATACAATATTCACAGATGTAGAAAATTAGTAAAGTAGAAGAGTAAAAAGTCAAAGGCACAAAGCTCAACATCAATCCACAAGAATTTTGTGTGCCCGTAAAAGCACATGCCTGGAATTAATATAAAAGCAAACTATCAAGCATCAGCTCGACAGTAGGAGGATTGTTCCACGGCTCATTACCAATCACCTGCTGGTTTTTCGTCATACTAGAAACAAGATACGCTTGACTAGCTATTCATCCATGGTACATTGTGCTCAAGACAAAATTGGGTTTTCCCTGCATGTGAATCCTCCTCCTCCTCCTCCTCCTAGGAAATCTGTGTTAACCCTGAAAGATCCATTAACACCAAAAATGAATTCAAGGAGAGTAAGCAAACCATTCGAACCAATAAAAGAAAGAAGAAACAATAATAAAATAAGTGCACGTGGAAAAAATGTAATATGTCATACAAATGCAGAGCAGTGTCAAGACTACCGTGCATATAGAAAATGCAGAAGACTATCTCTGGTTCAAGATATATGAAAAAGTGCCCCCAGGGCACATCTCCAAGTGGTAAAAGGAGAAGTTGGAAAAGCTCCAGCTTTGTTTGAGGCTGTCGCGTCAAGGGTTCGAATCCTGAAATATTGACTTGGTCCTTGGGTAAGTGCAAGTGTACAAGCAGCCTTCCACCATGTACCCTTGGAGGCATAACCTACGATTTACCTCCTTCACCAATGCTCAGGGCAGGGATGTCGCGTCAAGGGTTCGAATCCTGAAATATGGATTTGACCTTGGGTAAGTGCAAGTGTACAAGCAACCTTCCACCATGTACCTTTGGAGACATAACCTGCGATTTACCTCCTTCACCAAGGTCCAGTACAGGGCAGGTGAGGGCCCCAAAGTTGGGGTTCAACCTTTTTTTTTTATATGAAAAGGCATTTCAAATTCTATTAAGCAAAAAGTAGATAAAATAATAAAGAAAAGTCGCCCCGCATAATTGAGACACATATTCTTTGTATTATATCAAGCTCATGAATTATTTGATTGAAGAACTGACATATACCTAAAAATATAAGATTAGATAAAAATAATATCTGGTAAGTCGTAAACTATATATCTATACACACATTATGCTGTTTACCCACCGAAACTAATTAATGCAGGAATATAGTATATACGATTGTAAAATATAGGTCACAGATAAAAATATAAGCAATGCAGAGTGGTCAGTGGTATCACTTCAGAAGGGAAACTAGCCTAAGAATCACATATAAACCACCCAGAAAAACATCCTATACTAATTAATGCACAGATCATAGAACATATGCCTACAAACACAGAGATCTCTGAACCAATTCAAAATTTCCAATAAATCTGCAAAAAAGAACTTACCCTTAAACACGTGTTCATGGAATCCCATCTCAAAATGAGTTCATTTCCAGACAGTAAGTCCTCCTTTTCACCAGCATCCTTGCAGCAGTTCCAAATGGCTCCTCAAACGCCGAGGCAACCCAATTGGCTTCTGATCCCAAAACCTCCTTCTTTGGCTGCTCACTTGGTCTGATAGCCACCAAGGTCGCCCCTTTCAACACAGTCCCATTGGGCAACTCCAAATGTGCCGCATACCACAACCGCATACTCAAAGCCGGTACCAGAGTCCTCTTGGAAGCCGATGAGGCAGATAGAGGCTTCACCCTCAGTTCTTCCAACTGCTCTTTATTCATAGATAACACCCCTTGTCCATCAGCATCAGTCAAAACCAAGGCCTCCAACGTCTTGTGCTCTGCTATTATTGGCTGCAGCAGGTAGTGCCTAGCAGAGGCAGCTATCAATGAGCTTATTGTCCACACAACACGCAGTTTCAAGCCCCCATTCGTGTAAAACGATTCGGGTATGCTCCCATTATCGCTCTCAGCTCCATTACTATCATTGTTACAAACACTGGAACACTCGTTAGTATTCGCGGACTGAATGACACTGGAGGCTCCAAGAATAACACAATTGTCAAGAGTGGACCCGAAGTCCGCCTTCCATTTAAGTAAAATCCCTTCATCAATCCCGAGCTCCCCACTGGGTAACTCAATTCTCAGAAGCTTAATTTCATCAAAATTCTTCAACACTTGAGTGGGGGAATGATGGGTCACGCTGTTCAGGTCCATATCGCAGTTAAAATCTTCTGAATTCGAAACGATGGGACGGCGTGGGGAGGGAGTAATAAGCTGGGTAAGTGACTGAATGGGCTTAAAGAAGCCCGAAAAGAAGAGTCGGAAAAGGGACGAGATGGGGTGGCGGGCCTTGTCAGCCACCGACGCCGAGGAGGCAGCGGAGTTTCCTGAAGTGGAAGAATCTTCATCGGAGATGACACAATCGACCCGAACAACGACGTTGTCGACCTGAGGAACCAGAGAGTGAAACCTCTTTGAAACGACGCAGCATCGACCCAAGACCTTGACATCACCAATTTTGTTAAAGATCAAGAGAATAATAGAATCCGGTAGCATATCAAAGTGGTCGATCGGTTCCGGATAGATTCTGCCATGTAGATCTAACTTCATAGAATCCATCTTCAGACCTAAATTTCTTATAAATCCCAATATATATGTGGAAAAAGGGATTTTGGGTGTCTGCTTTCTTGGCAAGATCTGGGGAAAAAAACAGAGGAATTATAGATTGCCGGGGGGAGAGATCTAATTTCTGAAAAAGGGGATTCTTGATTCTTGGTGTTGTGGGACTTTGTCTTTTGGATATGGGAGTTTGGAGAGGAGTGGAGGAGGAATAGATGAGGGGAGGAAGAAAATGGTGGAGGAGATAGATACACGATTTGTGTGCGTTCGCCTGAGAGAGAGAGAGAGAGTGGAGGAGATAAAAAGTGAGTGAGGACTGAGAAGTAATGAAAAAGATTGATAGCCATTATTTTGACAAGATTGATATGGTTGGAAATTAGGGGTAAAATTACGTATAAATATATTTTATTGTGTAAATGTTCAAATATGAGAATTTAATACTATGCTTGGTGCATATTTTTGTTCCAAAAATGTATTTTTTTTGTTCATGTGATGAAAGATATATGGTTGAAAAAAAGAAAAAGTTATTGATGTGATGAAAAATATTTTTTTATTGGAAAGTATTATTGAAAATAAGTAAAAAAATGAGAATAGAAAAAATAATATGTCGAGTTCTGAAATAAGGGGGTGAAATTGGGGCAAAATGAGGTGATGGTTTTCATTGTTAGTTGATACAAATTTCTTGTTTCTCACGTCAAATAGAGGAGAAATAAGACCAAATTAGAGAAAAAAAATATATATTGAGAATGACCTTTTTGTCAAATATTATCAATTATGTCATAATCCGTTTATTTCATCTCCTTCTTCTTGCTCGCTCTACTCGACTCATGTTATGTGTTATGTTCGAGCCCTATCTCCATTTCTTCTTCCCAATGTTTTCTTTTAGTTCACCATTCCCTATTGGCTTTTGCGAGTTTCATATTGACCAACACATCGATCCAATCAGTTCAATTTGTCTTGTCTGGTCGATCTCTTCTAAGGTTAACTTGTTTTATTTCACTTTTTATTCAACATTTGTATGGTGTTGACCTCAAAAAATGCGTCAACAGAATCCCTTCTAAGTTCCCTCCACGTAGACACCACCTGCATACTGAAACACCGGTTAGGAGGCAAAGGCCACCGAGAAAAAAAGTTTCAAACAGTACTCTTTTCTCTTCAAATTGCGAATATCTTCATCGATTATGTGACTATACCTTATTGTTATATGAGTAGGACGCTTATAATTAGAAATCAAGAATAATTAATCAAAGAAACATAGAAAACCCACGTTGAGGGTGTCATGAAGTTTTTTTTAGGGTCACTAGCCAAGAAATAGCTAAGTAATTCGTCTTTATCTTCTACCTTAACAAACAAGACGTAGAGTAGCAAATTGACTTGGTTAAGATTGCTAAGATGTTAGAGATCCAACTTGGTGTTGGGTGAATAGAGTCTGTTTTAGTGGGCAAGTTGGGGTTGGTTGGGAGTGGGCCCATTTCTGCTAACATTCATCAATTTAACCACAATGCTTCATAAATATGTCAACTGTAAATTTTTTTTCTTTTATTTTAAAATCAGTTTCTTAAGTATAATTATAGTAAATAAATTCATATAAAAATATAGTCCGAAATCGAAACCTTTTTTTAATGAAAATTGATCTATTATAGCAATTTATTGGAATTATAAACCATCAAGAACACATTTTTCACCCCGCATAACAATATAAAGAGAACGTATGCACGAGTTAAAACTTAAGAGGATATTTGGTGTGCAAAATTAGAATCGGAATGGTAATCCGGATCTTTTGTATGTATATGATTAATTTTGTCCCTATTTCAATTGCTTGTTGGGACTCATTCTTTTGAGATAACCGCAAGATATGAAATAGAGTGAAGACGTTATTACTTTTCAATTTCTAATACCTAGATCTTCAACCTTCAACTTCGGATTAGTGAACCCCTAATTGATATTTTTCATCCGACTCTACCCTATGACTACTCGTCCCTTGTGGTTATAAAATGATCAAATTATATACGTTTCAAAGTTATTATAAATATCTCTCCAATTAGTTTTAATTACATTTTGATAACAACTCCACAACAAGATTATCAAATAATTGATGTACAAATCACACGCACAACTTTACACACGAACAATTAAAACTTATCAAATCAAATGGTAAACAACTAGTAAGCGACGTGCACGCACACACACAACTCAAACTTAGGTGGATCAAATAATATATTAGTGAGTGCCCATAAAACTTAGAGCTGGAGAAGAATTATGAAAGTTCAATTATGTTGAATCACATCACATGGTGACTGATACAAATACATAAAATATAATACTATACATTTAATTTATTCATTTGATGAAATGTTTTATTAAAAATACAATAATTCCGAGAAAAAAAATATGTGAAATAAAAACATTTGTGTTCCATATAGGTATCAAGAATCATGTGCATTATCATTAATATCTGGGAAAACTATGTTGTCAAAACATACAACCCACACGTTATGGCATGTGTTGATGTTTTTCTCTTTGGAAATACCAAAAATAAAAAATTCACATTTTCCCAGTAGAGAATCGGAGCATACAGTGCCGTGCATTCCGTACTAAACCGTAAATATTGGATATATATTATTATTTTTAAGTCAGAGTGATTGATTATATTTTTATTTTTTTATTTTTGAGCGAGAAATTCTTCAAATTTGGTGACATCAATCGACGAGGCGAGTCTCACGAGAGAAGGATATTATCAATTCAACTTTTTATCATTCCTTGATTATGAAAATTCTATATATCATCGTTTGTGAATCGGACTTGAACATATTTAAAATATTCGCTAAATTAATAAGGTATTTTAGAAATAGAAAATGAGAAAATTTCAAATTTAGTCAAGCATGTGCACTTGCTTAAGTGTAAACTTTATAATTAGATCCTTTTCCTTTGATTTATTGGATTTTGCTTTGATTTCAAGGGAAACGAACTCTTTCTTAAGTTGCAATAGTGTCTATATTGAATTCTTGGCTTGGAGTCATTTCAAGATCTGAATTAAAAGTCGTGCAAATCCCCATTCATTAATTGAGTTTTTTTTTTCTTTAAATATTTTTTTGGAGTCAATTGAATAAATATGTATCAACGACACATCTTTGGATCCTTCAAAATTTTCTTTTTAATCCTAGATCCACTAAAATCTTCTCAAGTGATTAAATTCAAGGTCACGAAAAGCATAAGAAGTGCCGAATAACGTCATGACAATAGCCTTTCCATGCTCTAAGTCAAGAAAATGAAGTAAAGAATGAATTAAGACTAAAATATTAATAATATTTGTGAAATTACCTCATGTTTCCTTGATAATTCTTTATATAGATGTTGCATATTGATTCTATGTTTATAATCCATTTTAATTGACCACATCTTCAATCATGTTCTTTAGTCACATTTAATTTAGCTCATTGACAAAACTATAGTAGAGCCGTGCCAAATCTGATTGACCCCACAGCCTGATAATCTTGCGAATGTGATCATGATGGGGGGTGTAATGAACATGACAACCTTAAAACAAAATTATTAAATCAATACATTACCTCCATTGACAAGGTAAAATTTTGAATAATGCTATTTATTATTATGATGAAATATCTATGATGTGACAGTCTATGTGAAATAATATAATTGGAAAGTTCAATTTTTATGAGGGAGAAAGGGATAGAGAGATATGTGAGGGATAATGAGTTATCACATCACCGATATTTCATCACTGTGATGATAAACAGCGTTACTCTAAAAATTTTGTTCCGATGTTATAATCTCTACATCTAATCGTGGCCAAATGCAGTTGATATCAATTTATCAATTATTGAAAGTAGTGAGAATAAGTATGCATGTCTAGTACATAAAGAAATATAAATTGGTCGATAGAGGACCTTTTTATCAATGAAAAAGTCTACGATTATAAAATTATCAAAAATTACAGTTTTTCTTAAGACGTGATGATTCACATAAAGACAGTGTATGTCTCAATCTCTAATAAAAAAACATTCATGCAGTCTCCAGAAAGGATCATTTATGGAATTAATTAGCCGTAATTCCCTAAATTCATTGGTAACAACGTATATGGATGGATTCATGTAGAAGTTCACTTTCATACATGAATTGTCCTTAAAAGAATAATGCAATTTATCCCTACTGAAGATGAATATTGTTATATGTATCTCCATCTACACGACAAGTTATCCCCTTTGCCTTAATATTTAATGTCATATAACTTGAAAATGATCGTCAATACGAATAAATATCATTACTCGTTCTTTAATATCACACATTATTTCGAGGAAAAGATTAGAGTAACACCGTTCAAGTCAAATCAAGAAACATAAAATCAGTCAGATCTCCATGGTAATCAAAATCCGTTTGACACCACTACTTAGTCACCCAACTACCAGCCTTATGAGTGGCTTTAATCTAAAAAAAAAATAAAATTCACTAGGAACCCATGGAGTGGCTTTAGAGTCNTTTCAACTACACATTCTCCAAATAAAATAATATTACACACAAATCAAAAAAATTTCATCACTTTTTCACCACACATTCTCACATCAATCATTAATTCGAGTCAACCACTATCAGCCTTATCAACGACCATTGTTATTCAAATCATGAAGTTACGAAATGGATTTTTTAACGTCACCTAGTCCACGACAAGGTTACACAAAGTATTTCATGATTGAATCCTAATCAACTTGGACATAACCCGCGATTTACTTCCATCAGTTACTGAGGGACCGGTGGTCCAGGAAATTAGCTGGGATACCTGGGTACCCAAAAAAAAATAATAATAATTCATGATTAATAAAATTTTAATTTACTTTTTTCTTTAATACAGTCTATTACACGCATTTATGAATTACCTTGTACATGTTTTTGGCAGTCTTTACTTTCAAATCAGATCCGACCACAGGGAAATATCAATTATTCTTAGACGACGACGCCATGGCTTCCCCACACGCATCTAGAATATTTGTAACGTTCCATCAAAAGAAAAATGCACAGTATGCTTCAATTATTCGAATTGAATCGATTCTAAATGTGTATCCATTATACATTTTTAAGAGATCATTATGAGTTGAATAGGCTCTTCTTTTCTTTATTAATTAAGATATTAATATTCTGTAACCACAAATGAAGTTTGACAGAATTTCTAATTTTGCTTTTACTTATTGAAGAACTTCCTAAGAAAGCTACTTGAATAAACTCCTCTTTTCTTTATTAATTAAGATATTAATGTAATGTAACCACAAATGAAGCAAAAACGAATTGTTTGACACAACTTTTAATTTTGCTTTTGCTTCTTGTTAAAGAACTTTTTAAAAAAATTATCCTAAACCGACTTCTTTTAAAAGCTAGACAAAGAACTTTCAAAAAAGTTATCCAACTTATTCAAAAGGCTTGCCAAACGAGCCCTACATCTGGATGTACTTCTCATCTATTTTCGATTCATTGTCAAGTTTACTGAAATAACCACAAACAAAAATCAGTGTAAAAAACTAAAACATCATTAAGCACATGTTTGACCTCCATTTTTTAAAAGGGAAATGATGGTTGTACATTGGGGCATACATCAAGGTGTCCATTATGGACACCTTGATGTATGCCCCAATGTATAAGAAGCACCACCCTTTTTAAAATTCATTCCGAACATACATTTCTTAAACCCATAAATTTTATCAACTTTTCAACCACACATTTCACCACTTTATATCAAAATCTACTAAAAATCTAATTTTCACCCAAACCAAACACGAGCTAAATTCCAGTAAGCACAAATAATGAGAATTCTAACTTGCTAAATCATGTACCTTTTCCAAATGTTACAATAAAATAACAGAATCCAGCTAAGGTTCCTAAAAATATAATACCAAAAACAGGTCCCATTTGCATTTTCCAAAGGTTTCTGGAGCTCTCACTGGTTAGCCTGGTCCATTTGATTCATTATATTTATCAAGGGAGGATGCTATTTCTAACTATATAATATAGTTATATAACCACCAGAAGTTCTAACATTATTGTGTCTCCACCTTGTCCACCTATGGCATTTTCTACGTATACATAAACTCATAAATCAAAGCAAGTGCTGTGCATAGTTTATTATGCCTTGCACCAAAACAAAATCCCTTTTGCGGAAATCATGACACGTGATAAATTCCAGGGACAGGTAATAGCCAAAACTTCTAAGAACTCTGTCAAGTGTAAATATTTGGATAATCTGAAATGGAAGATGACATGCCTGAAAGCTAACAAGTTCATTGATTGCATCATGAATACATCTTCAAGCAATTAGCATACTTGCAATCATGGATTTCTTCATAACACAAACCATACACTACACAAAAACTCCAATTGACATGCAAGATTCATATATAAAAATAAAAGCATTTGAAGAAAATCGTTCCAATGCATATTGTCATTTCAAGTTGAGAACCGAGCAAGTAAAACAAATAGGCAGTCTTTTGACGTAGTACACATTGTTGAATGTTGATGAGAATACAAATGGCTCAAATTGGAAGTAAATGAAACAAATTCAAAGTCAGCTTTGTTACCTTATTTACCTTAATACACACCACCATACCAAATAATGCAATAAGTTATAACCCGCCCACTACATTTAAACGATTTCTAGAAAATGGATTTACACATCGATCAGAATAAAATATACAAGGTGGTGCAAATATGCTTCTAACAACGTCACAAAACAATCATTCCCCAGAAGAATTATCAGAGGCGTAATCTAGTATTTATTAGACCTGTAATATCGGTAGAAATAAACACCCAGATATTCATAGCTTTAGGGAAAATCGACATACATGAAACAAGATAATTTCATTGCTAGTCTCACACACAAAAGGAGGAAAAAAAAAGCATATAAACAGTGTAGATTTTTTTATAAATGTCGAACAATAGCTGAAGATACGTCAAATATGAACCTTCTGTGAAGGAAGGAGAAGTTTATTCTTCCTTTTATTTAGTCCAAATAAACAACTCAAAAAATGACCCACCATAAAAATAAGCTACAAGCAACAAAAGACGTGTCCAACCTCGTAAAGAAGCTCCTTGCAAATAGAAATCAATACTGAATTTTTTTTAATAATTCTACATGTAAGGTACACCTGCTAGAGTCCAGCTAAAAGTTCTACATCTGCTATACCCCAGACATTTACAAATTACAACCACCATTGCACCAAATGATTGAACAAAGCCCCAAATAATCTACCGTGACTGCAAACTAATAACTTGAGCAGTTATTATGGCACCTACACTCTGAAATGCACTCAATTCGAACAGATGCAATGAGGACAACAATAAGGAAATACGAATTTTGAGTGCCAGATGAATGAGGGAGGACAAAGGGAGAATTACACGCAAGTATTAATAACTGTTAAAGCTTTCTCAATGTGAGGAGGATGATTTACCTGATAATGGATGGCATCAACCAGAACGACTAGTAGACTAGACTGGCGGGCCAACTTATGAGGGTGCAACTGTAAAATTTTGGCCTAACTGTTAACTTCAGTTACCCAATGATGTTGTCACGGTGAGAGAGAATAGGAGATCAGCTTATTTGAGTGGTTCTAACAAAACCTTGAAGGAAATGCTAGCAAAAGAACAATATCATTGGCTAGTAGAGAATTGGATGCTTACAACAGAGATGAAAAGGAATCGTGGATGCTAATAAGAGTGCTCATTGAAACTATAGTTCAAAACCCCACAACCAAGCTACTTACCACACCAAAAGGGGGGAAAAGATGCAGTAAAAGAAAGAAATGGGGAAAATAAGAATAATAAATGGAAAGCAGAGTGGTGGAGGCAACTTAGAAAAAACTAAAAATAAATTGCACAACATACAAGGAGGAGTGATCCAAAGACTCCAAGGTATATGGTGTAGAATACAAGATGAAATATCATGGATGTAGCATTGCAAAACAAAGTTGTCCAGATGATTACTGATTTGAATAAAAGGAACACCAACGGTTGTGGTGCTCCCATAAACGCGAACGACAGCAGAAAGTTGGGACAGAAAAGTCCCAAGGTGCAAATGTCAGGCAGAAGATGTTCCAAACTATGTTTACAAAGCGACCGAGGCAAGAATCTTAACTTTTGACTTTTGGAGAACTCGTATGGCTAAGCTTAAAAATGTTATTCATAAATGACTTACAAGCAGTAGTGCTTTATTCAACATGTACACCTATGTCAATTGTGGCTTAAAAGTTACAGGTTTGGTAAATCAATTACTTAATGGCAATTGTTAGAATAAGAAAATAACCAAAAAATCCATTATGACGCTTTTAGTCAGATAAGGAATGGTATTTTGCAATCACGACCACGAGATATAATGGTCCTGCTAGTAGAGAATTCCCTATCACTATAGGATTGCACCAAGGTTCTCCTAATTCCTTAACTTTTCACCCGAGTCATGGTCCATGGATAAGCTCAGGACATATTCAAGACAAGTTCCCAGATGTTAATCAATGATGTACTTTTAGCTGATGAGACTAATAATGATTAAATATGAAGTTGGAATTTGAAGCATTCTGGAATCTAAAGGTTTTATTAAGTAGGCTTGGATCTAGTAATGAACCAAAAGGATGGCGAAAAAAGAGTTGCGTACTGACCTCAAATTTATTGGCATCAGGGATTAGTTTGTAGTTTTGTATATTTTAATAAATTAAACTAAAGTTTATGTTTTTTATACGTTGCACATAATATATGTAATACTTAAAATTTAAATGAACTCGTGGTTACTATTGTTCAACCAATTTTAATTTAGTTATATTTTAATAACCGAGAACATAAATTAATTTAATACTTACCATTGGCGTAATTTAACAAGTATAATATTTATAATATGCGAACTATTTAATAAAACAAATGGAATTCTATCTTTCAACCAATTTTTATTATAATTAACCAAGAGGATTACAATACATTATATTTATACTTATTACTCGAATTAGTTATAAAAATTGTTACGCTAAAACTTTTGTTGTCTAAATAATATCGTTTAAAACTAAAAAATATTGCATTTATTTAATGAATAATATTATCTAACACCACTAGTGCTAGTTTAGGTGGTCACACTTAATAAGTGCAATTAAATGGATGTTTTAACTTTACATTTAAATAAATTCATCATTTAATGACATCTAATTCCCACCTATACTGATGTTAAGCACCAGTGGTCATAAATAACATTACTCTTATTTAGCCCCTGTTTGACACCTTTTTTTTTTCTCATTCTCATTTTTTCTCATTCTTCCTATCAACCACATTCTCCAAATAAAATAATATTACACAAAAATCTAAAACTTTTCATGACTTTTCCACCACACATTCTCCCATCCATCACTATTTCAAAAATTCCATTCTCATTAAAATGAGATTCAAACACAAGCTTAATAGATAGACTACTAGGGTTACGTAGTACCGTTGTGAAATTAGTAAAGAGTACAATATTACTTATTTCGATAGTTAGCAAGCTGTAGATGAAGAAAAAGAATGAAAAACATGTATAGTGGTGATGATGAGACAGTAATAAAATAAACTGTGATTCTCTTAAAGATCTTGCTGATAGTGATGATATGGAGGACTTAATGTTTTTTTCTTGTTCTGGTAGCAGATTAGTAATCCTGTTATGTGATTACTGATTAGTACTTTATTAATTTATTACTTGCTAATTTGTTGATCCTTTTTAAAGATTCTTGTTACAAATCTAACGTTTAATTTTGTTGAAACATTTTATTATGGATTATCCCAATGGCTTATGGTTTGTCATGAGCATAATTTTGCATCTTATAATTTTTTGATTAATTCTATTGGTTAGGCTTATGCCAGACCTAACATGGGTAGAACAGATCAATACCCGACTTGACCTTTTGGAACACCGTGGTTGGGGAAAGGAATAGAATTGGTATTGGAGACATAATTGTCTAAACTTCATCTACTAGTTGTCTGAGCATAAGTAATGAATTGTGGTAATTTATATCTTGCTGAAGGACAACAAAATAAACATCTGAGACAGACCAAAAGAAAATGAGGTGGCAGCGAACATACCTGATTCTATGTATAGTCCACACGGGGAACCCTAAGGCTCTGACTTAATAGTATTTCTGGAAGAGTAAATGGTAAGCATACGCTAAATCGAAGACTTCGTGAAATTCCTCAGGAAAAATATGCTGGGATAAGCTAACAAGTTCCCCTAAGGTTCTGATTTAATAGTATTTCTGGAAGAGTAAATGGTGGTAAGCATACGCTAAATCGAAAACTTCGTGAAATTCCTCAGAAAAAATATGCTGGGATAAGCTAACAAGCAGAATTTTATGCATTCTAATTCCTAAAAGGCTGAATCAGACATGAATAGAACTTCTAATGACTTGGAGTACAATTCTTAGCAGATCACAAAGGAAATCATGCGCATACGTTTCTGATGGACAGCAAGAAATAAATACAAAATAGGGACATCTAGGTAGATTAAGTAGTGCATGTCAAGAAGGAAACCAGACAAACAGTTGAAATTAGAAATTCAGAGAAATCGCAGTCTCATAGCTTAGCAAGCATTAGATACTTGTACCAAATCAAGCAAGAGTATTCAGATTGGGACGAGATAAAGCCTCATAAAACCTGGATGAGTAGAAAGCATCCTATGAACATCTACCATGGATGAGTAGATCCCAACACTGGTAGAAACTATACCGCTTGAAAACAGAACATGTTACTAAACTTCCAGAAACATCTTCATAAGATTTCCTACAGAAGAAAAGTGAGTCATGCAGAAGCCTATGACCTTGACCTAAAGGAGCTTGAGAGGAGAAACGATTGATGGAATAACCCCAACAATGAACCAGAGTTTTCATCTATACGGGAACAAAATTATCATCATAATTTAAGTGGCCATTATGAATGCTTGAATCAAGTTTTCAGCTGCACGCTTCTGCTCGGCTGTGCCCGATATTAAAGCCACGCGATCACCTCGGGAAGATTTGGAATCTGAAATCTCTATTGCTGCACCAGATATCTGGATGAGAATGGGTGAATGTGAGAATGTAAGTTCAAAATGATGTGATACTCATACACAAATCACAATAATCCATACAGCCTAATGTGACACCAAATGCATACTCCACATCCCACCCACCTCCACCAATCCCAGAAAAGCTCTTCCCAGCTAGTTCCCGGATTTTCAATGCAACAACTTATCTATAAAGCACTAACACAGACACGTGATCCCAGCACGCGATTTTTTAGTAAAGTATTGACACAACACGTCAATTAAAATTATATTCTTTTAGTTATATTTTTTTGAAATATTTTTCATTTATTTTATATTTTAAAGCAGATAAAGATTTGTGCATATAAGCAGGTTTGTGAATGAGAGAGCAACTAATTTAAGAAAAAAAGGGCTGAATGATTTTCAAATGGAAAAGGACCAGTTTCTTTTAAAATTTAGGACACAAGGTTAATTTTATAGATTATTAGGTTAGAAAGTCAAGTAACTTTTTTTTTTTTCGTTTTTTAAATAAAAAGCTGACCTTTTATATCTAGTTGACCAATCTATTATTATAAATTGAATTTGTCTTTCATTTAAAGGCAAAGATGTGAAATTTGTTCCCAAAAATGGAAAAGTCGTAAAAGACAACATCAAGAACTCTGGGTTAAAAAAGTTGTCTTGTTTTCAAATAGAAAATCTAGGGTTTGCTTTCAAGGGAGAAGAGTCGGCGCAGCCGAGGAGAGACAAGACAACACCAGAAGAAGAATAGCACCGGAAAGAAGGAGATGAAGTAAACTATCATTCTCGTCATCAAGAACATTGTAAATGGAGATTCAAGGCTAGTTTTTGTTTTACTGTAATTTTTTTGGTTACTTTTCACCAATTCAGCGTGTCAGGGACATGTAGGTCACGTGCCTGGCAGTAGAAAAGCAAAAGAAAAAAAGGGGGATACGCCACATGGCGTATCTTAGACATGTTATGGAAGCATGTCGGAGTCATGTGGTTGTTGGACACATGTTAGGTAGCGCCAGATGCATGTCGGTGCATCTCAGCAGGTTACATGTGCCTGGCCTGCCAATTGATGTGATTCTAAAGTGTCGTGGAGTGAGAGAGAAATTGTTATGTATTGATTAAATGTTTTACAAGTTTATACAAGGAAGGATAAGAAAGAAGATTTACATATTAGTCCCTAACATTTACAATTGATTACAAGTTGGTATATATTTCAACTTAAAGTAATGGCTCAACAGACATGACGTATGTATGGCTAAGCTTATAAGCACCTTATAAGCTTAGTCAAACATGGACAATAACTCAGATAACAGTGCACAACATAAAAGTCAAGACGTCAAGACCAAAACATGCAAAGTTAGCAATTGAAAAGAACCCTAATTGTTTGGGGACTGCCATGAGGCTGGAAAAAATCTTATTATGCAACTTAAGCAGGCTGTCAATAAACGGCAACCGAAATAAAGATTTACCACATTTTGATATGGAGCTAGCCCAAATGAATGAAGTGTTTGTTTTGGGTGGGGGGTGGAATAGCAGAAAAATGAAGTGAAAAGTGGAGGAAAGTTTCAGACATAGAAGAGAAATACAAACGGTACTCATAATTGCTCTGTCAATTGTCAAATTAAAATGATTCACCTTACGTATATTCTCAATATTCATGCCACCTTTGCCCATGACTTTACCAACAGCATATGCAGGTACAACCATTTCCACAGTTGAAGGTGGAGGCAATCTGCGCAACAAGGCAAGATTATAATCAAAGACATACTTTGAAGACTTCAGAAAAATTAAGTCCCAGTCATAAATTCATGACATAGAAGACTAACCCTCCATACAATGACGATGAATGGGAGGAAAATGATCCATAGCCACTATCTCCAGTCTTTATCAAAGAGAAAAAACAAGGTTAGAGAAGAGGAAAACCAAACCATGAAATTTGAAATTAACAATTGGAAATGGCATTTAGCACTATCTGGCGCAAGCAGAAATTTCAAAAGAAACTTGACAACACAAATAACATCAACATTTCAAATAAATTAGTCCAATACTCCTGTAGTAATACTAATTGAAGAAAAATATAAGATTAATATCCACTAAAAATATTACACATGACCTTCTGAAATAAGTAGTGTATAAATATAGATTGAAGGCAATCTAGGAATGGATGGGATTTATTAGATATATTTAGCAGCCAAGATAAAAATCAATTAAAATTCTTTACTCAAAACAAGAAAAAACTCTCCAGAAAAAAACGTATACATGATTTTTCTGTGTAAATAACACATGGTATCACCTTGCCATACCATTATTTCACATAACTCTTTAACTGATCCAGAAAAATAGCTATCAACTTAAAAGGTGTTATTCTTTTCCCCTTTTTCTTCTTATTTTGGAAGGGTTATCAACAAGACATTGTCCAAAATCAGGATCTTCATTAAGAAGAATAATCATAACTTGTTCCAGTGCTTTATAATTTGCAATGCTTTGTTCGCAATTGCACGGTTTACTATCCAGATGAGGAAATGTCAAGTAAAGATAGCAGTGACATCATTTTCCTTTTATGCATGGATCTACTAGGAAAATAGCTTTCACAATAGCACAGTTGCTTACCAACAGAGACCCATAGGTTCTGGAGGATAGCAGGCCAACTCCACTCTCAGTTTCGGCATTGTGCTCGTAGCCCAGAGAAGCAGCCGAACGAATACTAGGCAAAACTGAGGGCACTGAGAAACCAGCACCACCAGAAGAAATGCGGCCACCTTCTTTGTCTTTCAACACATCATCTCGCAGCCTCAAGACAATCTGAATAAGTGCATCTCTCAAACTAAGAACTTCGCCAACAACCTATGATGTGGAAAATGGGTTTCAATAAATAAGGTACCAAGTAAGAGACACTGTTGACCAACGACGTTAACAAGAGCCAGATAACATATACCTCAACAAGTTCATCATTAGCATCTGCACATTTAGGCTTCTCACCCTTGGAGATTCGTATATCTGCTTTAGTTCTCTTCCTGATTTCATTTATGATTGAACCACTTTTCCCGATGATACATCCAATAACCTTAGATGGAACAAGAAGCCGCAAAGTTACCGTATCATCATCTTCATCGTTTATCTTTCCTTGCAGCAATAACACAGCTTCGACAGCTGTGGACTTCAGATCATCCAATGACTGCCCAAAACAAATATTGCACACAATTATCAGGAATGGAAGAGGAAATTTTGCCAATCTTGGTAAGCGAATATATAACAATTGAATTAAAATGACCAAATAAAATAAATATGAAGAAACTGTAAGAAAGAGTCTCTAAATGAAGTAGTCAAATACTAACACGACTGTTTTTGCTATCACCTTTGACCAAATGAAAGTGCAACATGAAATCAACTTTCAGGCGTAAATTAAGAGACATAAAGACAGTAATAGATATTCAAGAATTGCAGTAAGTTTTCCACGCTTGTCAGCAAATTATTTAATCAATAGACGTAAACTGTAACCTGCCTATAAACATTCATAAACCAAGTGATACTTCAGATTGAAAAAAAAAAAAAGGAAGAAAGAAAGAGTCCCAAGGTAGTACATGGAAACATGACAATCCAACTCAACTGTCTATAAACAAATAAAAGCGAACCCGAGCACAATATCCTCGATAAAATAAAGGTGTATTCAGCAGAAAAGAAGATTGAGTGGTTTAAGTATTCATTTTCTTCTAGAGTAATTTCAATAGATAAACTAAAAATAAACAACGATAGAGATGATGGCCATGCCTCTGTTGAGATAATGCTGACAACACACTCATTGTAATTGGCCTTTGGGTCCTCAACCTCAATATGGGCACCACTGTCCTGCCTTATACGTTTGATGGAACTTCCTCCTTTGCCAATAACACGGCCAATTTTATTTGATGGACATAACACTTTTATGGTTAACTCCTCTGATCGAGACGCACCACCATAACCAGACACCACAGGAAGAGTGGATGAATAAACTGACCACGTGTTCCCAGCATCAGCACGACTAGGTATGTCCGGTGCGTCTGCAGGACCTAAAATAGAAGGAACAGATCTGGATGGGATAATAGGATCTACACTATGATAAAATCCAGTTGCAGGATATATGGGAACATCTGACGGGATGATTATGCTAGGAGGGGTTTCTGAGATGGAAGCATCAAGAGGAATATCTTCCTTCGGTGAAAACTTGTACATGATAGCAGAAATGGCAAAAAGTGCTTTCTTCAATGCCTCTGAGTCGCCAGATATCTATTACAAATAAAGACATACATCACATTCCATAACTAAAGGAATATCAAGTAACCGCACTGCATCCATTATTGCTCTAGAGCAATGACGACTTCGATTGCGGCAACCCATAATGATCCAGGAAAAGAGAAAAATATTTTAGGACTTCTCTTTCTAGTTTTAATTCATCACCAAATATTCTGGATCACATTTAATGTAAAGATGATACTTACAATTATACAATTCTAAGCTAAAGAAAAACTAACCACAACAAAATTGTCAAACTTCAATGCACAAGAATGAGACGGGTCACTGGCATCCTTGGAAGTGATCTTGATGTTTGTCCTTGTCTTGTTTCTCAACTTCTTTATGGTGGTACCGGATTTCCCAATAATATTGGCAGACTGGCTAGATGGAACAAGAATCTTACACTCCGCCTTATTTTTGTCGTTATTCTTCCTGTCAAAATCCCTGACCATAGCCACTGCATTTTCAATAGCCTCGTGCACCTTGAGGAGCGCATCCTGAGCAGGACAGAGAGGTTCCTTATTATTGAATTCATCATCAACTTCAACGTCCTCCTTCTCTCTAACATAGCAATAAATCGTGATAACTCTATCGCTAGCACCAGAAAATGGGTCCAGCACCTTGACCTTTGCTCTCGTCTCTTGCCGGATCGAGTTAATTACTTTTCCACTCTTTCCAATCACGCTCCCAATAACACTGTCGGGGCAAAGAATCCTATACACTATCAGTTCATCATTACCCTTCTGGTCCCTATCTCTTTCTCTATCCACTCGCCTCTTTTGGTTCTTGCTATCCACGTCATCGCGATGAGAACGAAAGCGCTTCCCATTTTCACCCATTGCACGCTACACAAACTGTCCCCCTGAATGCATTGAAAAGCAATTCCAAACTTTGGGGTTGAATCAAAATCAGAGGGAAAAAATTGCAACCAAATTTCACAAAAAATAATAATTAATATAAAAAAATCTTAAAAGAAGGAAACTGTTTTCCCCTTTCCCTCTTTCCATATCAAGCCCCTAAAGTTTTATTTTTGTTCCCATTTATCAGAGTTTTGATCTAAAACGGAATAAACCAAAAATGTCTGGAATTTACTACTCCATCCATAGTGCTAAAATACACAAAAAATAATAAAAGAAGGAAACTTTTTTTCCCTTTCCCTAAATCCATATCAGGCCCCTAAAGTTTCACTTTTTGTTCCTATTTATCAGAGTTTTGATTAAAACGGAATAAACCAAAAATGTCTGGAATTTACTACTCCATCCATAGTGCTAAAATACACATAACTATTTATGTATAATGAATCACACAAAAAAAAAAAATTCAAAATATATTAAATGTATTATTTNTTGATTAAAACGGAATAAACCAAAAATGTCTGGAATTTACTACTCCATCCATAGTGCTAAAATACACATAACTATTTATGTATAATGAATCACACAAAAAAAAAAAATTCAAAATATATTAAATGTATTATTTCACGTACAGGCAGAAATAATAGGGATCACTCAAAGGGTTCGTTACCTTCAAAGAGAAAAAAAAAACTCCAGAACCCTTCGGTAAAGTAACGAAGGAAAAGCCCTCGTCACAAACCTAATTAGCGACATTGCTGTGAGAAATTAGTCTAGTAGAATTGACGTATAAAACCCTAATGAAGAACAATTGTACCTGGTCAAATTGAAGTGCCCAATCGAAGGGTAAACCAACGCGAAAAGCGTCTGCGCAGGTAAATTTATACGTAAGCAAACGACAGTGTGTGAGGAGTCCGGTGATGGAGAATGCAATATTGGAGGAGGAAGCAGCCTAAAACATGCGTACGCGGTACGACTTGAAATATTATTAGAGCTAAGCTATGAGTACAAAAAATTTGACAAAAAGATTGACAAAATCGACACTTAGCGCCCCCTATTGGAGGGGCGGC
>CAIGRS010274344.1:0-12870 GCA_903798395.1 Fraxinus floribunda
ATTCTCTAGATTAATGTGTGATCTAGAAGTCTCATGTAAGCCATATATAAAGGGGAAGAGTCTCTCCATTTTGTAACAACAAGTCAAGTCAAGTGTTGTAAGTTTTGAAGTGGAGAAATATAAGTTACTTTTACTTACTTCTTCCTTTTAGTGTTTTCCTTCTTCTCAAGTCAAGCCAAATCAAGTTTCTAAATCTCTCTTTCCTCCAACAATTCTCATAAGAGCAGACAAAACTTGAATGTGGATAATAAGGTACTAACAAGACATGGACGCTGCACATAATTATTTCTAGCATTTGGATAGCGATATGCTAGTCACTAGGGATAATTTGAGTATTACTCTATTTGACGTTGTTCGTGCGAAATTCGCAAGCATATAGAATCGTTGACAAGTAATACGTGATGAGCACATGTATCGTTCCACGAGAAATAAAATTCAATCAAGTGTACAAATTTCTAATCGAATTCAAAGTAAGCGAATAAAAGAGATTTATGGTTTGTAATTATTCTCAATTAATCTTCGGAAACTTGTAAAATTCGAGTTTTGTATGTATATGAAATAAGTGTATTGGATTACGAATCCACCTATTATTATTTATTTCAATTCTCAATTACATAGCTAGTATCATTCATGCATTCTTGACAATCGATAATTCTATTGTAATTAATTATCTTTTCTACAACAAATTAAATATATTCCGATCACGATCCGAATATATTCCTAGTTCAAATTCAAATGAATAGAATGCATTCAATTTCACAATTATCTCAAAGATTGCACACGTGATAAACATTATTCCTAACATCTATTTCACGTATATTAATTAAGCAGTGTTCTGAACCTATTGTGAGCATCACATCACTACAACAAGTAACTATATGGGTGTATTCGGTAGAGATTAAAATCGGATTAAAATTGAAAAATTAGCCATTATTGTTGGCTTTTATTAGACGAGTGGGACCCAATAACGACTATATTTTCAATTTTAATTTGATTTTAATCACTCCCAAACACGCTATATTTAATTGCTGATCAAGCAATAAATAATAAAATTATGCGTGCAAGATTAATAAAAAACAAGAATTTAACTAACTACTTATTTTATATTAAAAATAAATAATAAAAGGTTTCATATTCTTCCAATACATGGAAAAAAAAAATAGCATAACATATTATGGCCATGTTCGGTACAGCTTAAAACCCAATTAAAATTGAAAATATGACTGTTATTTGGTCTCACTCATCTAATAAAAGTCAACAATAACGACAAGTTTTTCAATTTTAATCCGATTTTAATCTCTACCGAAGTCCGAACACGCCCTATGTAAATTATACAAAAAAATTTGGAAAAAATCACCCGGAATAGAAAACAATGATTAGAAAGTGAAAAAACAATTTTTGCTTCATTTGTTTTCAACCCGAACTTTGAATCTTCAATATCTTGTGTTAATTGTCTTTGAATCTTGTGTTAACCTCCTTTTACGATGAAAAATAGGGTTTTGATATGATGTGTCTCGTTCTCACCGTTCCTTGTAGTTTAATAGTAGGTTGAATTTAATTTGCATAAGAATTTGGATCGAATTAAGAACTGGGCCATTCAGGCCCAGAAATTGCTCGCACGTGCCGCTTATTTGTTTTGCTCTCGGTAAATGGAATTCAGGCTCGTGCATGCGCACTGTTATATTAAAGTTTTATTTGTTGCAATTTGGTCCTTAAATTTCATTCTTTAGTCATTTTGGTCCCCTTTTTCATATCTTGACTTCCTCTTCCAAACCCATCTAATTGACTCCAACATTTCTCCAATCATTGATACTACGTCCAAATCAACTATTATCACTTTGCAATTTAGTCCCCAAACTTTGGATTAATTCCACTTTAGCTAAATCTTCGTTCCTTTTTTCCAATTCCATTTTTTTTCATAGGGATGCACCTAACAATCAAAATATATACAAAATTAAGCATCAATTCATTTAAAATAACAATATTTATTATAATTTAACGACACGGATAAGTGTATTAAACATCACCATACTCACTAGTTGTGACAAAGACTCTTTTAACATTATGTTTGCTACATTGAACTTGAGAAAATTGAACACGAATAAAAAAGAGTGATGTGCGGTATTACAAACAAATTGTGACAAATTTCAATTCACGCCGATCGTCCTATGATTCAATAAATCTGCTTTGAACTTGAGAATAAATCTAGGGGCGCCACCCAAAGCCCCCCCCCCCCCCCCAACACACACATACACACAATAGGGGGCGCCATGTGCACATGTGGCCTTGGCCATCAATCACATCTCATGATTCAGAATTTACAAGAAATTTCAAAAGAAGAAAGCAGTGAAAGAAAATCTTGACCGGTTCAAAATCTTGCCGAGTCAACTTAAATCAGTCTCCACTTCCAACAGAAAAATGGCCAAAAGTGTAAAGTAAAATCTCAATGCCATAATAAAGTGACTCTAGAAGTTCCTGAAATTTTCAACGTTGTTGTGTGTGTAATCAAAATGTTGACTGCAGTTTAAAGATAATATTTTCCTTTCATCCTTAACGACTACTACATGGAAAAAATAGTGATTACGACAAAAGTAGCTATAAAGTTGAGCACTTCAAAAATTAGAATAAAAAGGAGAAAGTACACAAGAATTTAATTTACATGGTCGAAAATTGATAATATTCCGCGCGGATATTACTATTGAAGCTTTCTATCGTGTAAAGTAGCGCTAATTATTTTTATTATTTTTTCACCGATTTTTTTGAAATTAATTGTCTTTTAAATATATTATCGACTGAAAAATATGATGCCTAAGTTTGTAATTTGCTATCATCAGAATAATTTTATTTTATTTTCAATAATTTTTTATAATTACCCGTGGACTATATCTACGGTAACTAATATTAATTTTTTGTTTTATGGACACCAATTTGAGTATGAAGGAATGCTGAGGAATGGAAACATTTTTATATTTTCATGATCTTACGCTATTTTAGATTATATTTTTAATAGTTCGATTATAATTGATATTAAATTTATTTTTCCAATTTCTTCTGAAGAGCAATCAAATTGGGCATAAAATTTCCTATTATGGGCCGGACGAGGTCACCAAATTGTCTGAGAATTCATTTTACAAAATCGAATTTATACAGACGCGGCCGTAAATGGGCTTGGACGTAATCATCGTTAAAACTAAAAAGCTTTTTGACAAAAATAATACTACAAGGACAGACTTAATGAACTGAAACACTTTTTCTTATAGTGGAAATTGCAGAAAGGCGGATTTTTTAGTATCACAATTCTGAAATGAGATGTGAAGTTTAATTATACAAAATCAAATCAGGTGTTTAATATGTGTTATTTTTCACCAATCAAATCATATCATTTGAATGATGTCAAAAGTGACCTACACTTTTGATGTATAAATGACTTGACCCAAAAAATAGTACTCGACCTTGAGTACCAAGTTTGCAAGTTTCTTTTTCGGATATTTCTCGACTCCATGTACGTATCTCTATTATTAGTTGAGAATATTATGCATATATTTTTGTGTTAACGTAGGAACTTGTAGTCGCTATACGTGAGTGCACACTGGGTAAACCTCGTTCCATGTGCAGTAACTCGCAAACCACATATGAGAGATAAAAAGTATTAAGCAAGCTCGATGCGACGAGCTCGATCGAGAAAGTGTTGACAGAGAATTCGAACTCGTGACCTTCGATCTTCGCGTTCACCTGCTCCACTAACTCGGCCACTCCCGAGGAGATGTTATGCATATTTTATCCTACTTGATTCCAAGTACATAATTTTGACTAGAGTTTTATAATCTTTCAGTATTATTCGACCTAAAATTTTTGAATAAATATATTTGCACCATGATTTTATATATGTGCACAACGTTTTAATTGCAATCAAGATTTTCAATTTTTACTCATTTTAGCATTTATGTTCCCAACATTATAATTACGTTAGTATATCTTCGCTTTGATGATAATTTTTGTCCAAATATTCTACTAACATCCATTGAGACGGGGAATAAAATATTTGTCAACCTTTTGTAATTTTTATTTTGCTTATCTAAAAATGCGAGAGGCACGACTTTTACGTCCTCCAAATGATTTTTTGGATGAAAAACCATCATCAAAGGCAAAACAAGCAAATTAATAATGTAGAAGATAATAATACGACGAGAAAAGTTAAAGATATATGGGCAAAAATGAGCAAAAGCTTTGAGACGTTCGATATTTCAAATCAAGAATAAAAAAAAAAATGATCAAAGAAGTGGCATATATGGAGAATCAAATGCCCCCAAAGATCCCAGACAAAAGTAAATCTTCATTTTTATTTGGTTGATATAAAAAGAGTAAACAAAATAAATAGAGAAACAAGTTGAAAGATGGATTCGACCATAAAAAAATAATGATTGAATGTCAGGAACCCATATGATTCTGTGAGATAATTAACCGGAATACATGGGACAGTCTCACCATTTTGGGAGCATTAAAAATAAAAATCGTTAAATTGAACGTTGCACTAGTTGCTGTATTTTTTTTTTTCTTTTATTTTACGGTATCTTTTCTATTCGGCCCATAAATCCTTTGAATTATTCTTGTTGTACATACTTTTTTGGTTACTGAATTGACAAGTGAAGGGCCCCTATTGGGGGGTGCCTGGTCCCACAGGTGCCTCCCCAATAGGATGCCGTCACTTGTCAATTTGGTAACACATTATGTACTTGTAGCATGGTTGATATCTTTGAAAAAACGAAAGTATACATACTTTAATATATGGCATGTGAAATCAAATAGAAACATGACACTATGCAAAAATATGGCGATTAATTAAGTAGTATGGTATTTGAATTTGAAGATATGGAGAGTGGGTCACGATATGTGTACAAAAGAGACAAGGGGTCATGTTCATTTGGCCATTCTTTGTCCTTATCAGTCAGCAAACACATACCTGCTGAGATGGAAACCTTAATACCCGACCCATTTAACACTCTCATCTAGATTATATATGCAGGTGTTCTCTGTTTATGATCCTTTGCATGTGCTTACTCGTGAAACCCACGTGACTCCCCAGACCATTCAATCAAATTTGTAAAATCCTGCCTAAATAATTCAATCTAGTCTAAGGATATAAGTAAGATATTGGCTTTATTTTGTCTAACTCGTTGAATTGAACACACATTTAAATAAAAAAATAAAAATATTTTCACTACTAGCTTTTAAACTAGATAGTTCAACGTAGCGCCCTTCAATTATTGTCGCCGTCCTTCTATAAAAAAAAAATGTACACGTAAGAAAACATTTGAGACGGTATAAGACATTCATATAAATAAATTTGTCCATCTCCCGATTTATCTCTGATGTTCTTACCAGCTAGTTCCTAGTGCTTTGCTTGGTTTGGATTATGTGAGATATGTGACGAGTCGTATGAAATAGGTAGAGTTGTAACTAGGTGTTTACTAAATGGTATGACAAGAAACAATGTTATAAAGCTAAAGTTTTCATGTCTGGAAATGTATTCCATGTCTGCCTGCAAATCCAATTCATAAGCAGCACTTTATTGACGACCCTTTGCTTTAGCTGATTTTTTGCTTAGTCTTTAGCATGCAAAAAAGGGAAGTCGAAAAGCTGGAATGGTAAAGGATAGTGGGTGCAGAGAAATTTTTAAACTATTTTTTCTGTCTTTCTGGTACAATTGCTCTTCTTTTTGAGATTCTGTAAGTCGATATTGTGTATAATTAATAGCCGTCGTTGAAAGTTTGATTAATTTAAAATTATGGTGTTGTTTTAATGCATTTTAATTTGCAAATGGTGGATGAAATATTAGTAATTTAGTGGCTTTAGTATATTATTGAGCCTCTGTTTGGTGCACATTTTTGAGTTCAAGAATGAATTTTTTTTGTTTGAGTGATGGGGAATATGTGGTTGAAAAATAATGAAAAATTATTTATGTGATGAAAAATATTATTTTATTGAAGAAAATGAATAGAAGAATGAAAATGAGAAAAATAGTGTAACTCAAACAGAGACTGAGTACAAGAATAATAAAAATTACTTAATACCATGAGGAAAGTTGAGAAGCCAATATTATCAAAAACTCAATTTAAGAAATAAAAAAGAATAATAAATATATGAAAGTAAATTATGTATGAAAACAATTCGAGTCCAATGCGTTTTGTACCACATTTGGTCTAGCTATAGGTGCGTACCTACTTGGTCTTCGAGAAATTATAAAAGATTTTCTTTATGTCTAATTTGATAGGTACTCGCTAATAAACATTATGCTAAGAGCTCTTTCTTTCTTTATTGCAACAAAGTAAGGCCTTCTTCTTTTAAGTAGGAAGAAGGGTGACGCATTGTTTGGTATGTGTTGTTGGGCACGACAAAGTAATTCCGTCATTTTCACTTATTTCTATTTCTCCTTTTACATTCAAGAAATTGCTTCTTTCCAATTCTTTATTAAAATGCTTAGAAGAATGGAGGACTGGAAGAATGTATGTCACTACTTTCCAATTCTTTATTAAAATGCTCAGGAGAATGGAGGACTGGAAGAATGTATGTCACTTTTTGTTCTCAATAGAATGCATTGATGTATTTCTCTGTACAATGTTTATATTTCCGTTCTTGGGGCATATGTTTCAGAATTTGCCTGTTACGATTTGTTGAATGCTTTGTAACAGAACATTATTAACAGCATATTTGAGAAATTTGATGTTGATATGCCAAATCCTTAGCATAGTGACAGGTACAAGGACATTATTTTGGTGCTTTTAAGTTAAATTCCCGCACAATTTGAAGTTTTGCAAGGTGAGAGGTTTACAAAACCCGTAACAACATTGCAATTGATCTAATTAACTTGAATAAAGAACACGATTTTCATTCAAATGGAAGTCGCCGAATAAAAGCTTACTATGATGTAAAAAACTTGGAAGTCAAATTTGAACTAATACAGATGAAAGTAATCATTTTTTTGATACAAAGGCACACTATAATAAGCTGAATATTTTCTAATAAAAATGCTTAGGAGAATGGAGGACTCGAAGAATGTACGTCACTTTTTGTTCTCAATAGAATGCATATGTTTCAGAATTTACCTGTTACGATTTGTTGAATGCTTTGTAACTTAACATTATTAACAGTATATTTGAGAAACTTGATGTTGATATGCCAAATCCTTAGCATAGTGACAGGTACAAGGACATTATTTTGACGCTTTCAAGTTAAATTCCCACACAATTTCAAGTTTTACAAGGTGAGAGAGGTTTACAGAACCCGTAACAACATTGCAATTGATCTAATTAACCTGAATAAAGAACACGATTTTCATTCAAATGGAAGTCGCCGAATAAAAGCTTTATATGATGTAAAAAGCATGGAAGTCAAATTTGAACTAATACAGATGAAAATAATCATTTTTTGATACAAAGGCAAAGTATAATAAGCTGAATATTTTCTAATAATAATCAAATGATTAATTTCATAAAGATATTGTTCCATTTTTAAGCCAACAGCTCAATAATATTTTCGTATCAATCTCTTGTGATTGGCATTTCAATATCAGCGTGAAACCGCGTAAAAATTGCAGAAACTCCACTGCTTCTTCCCTACGTAGTTAATGACGTAATTTCTAGCCAAAAAAAAATGACTTTTCTTGATTAATGATAATGAAAAAGTGTTGACAGTCTAGGGTTTTATCTAGCTTTTTGTCACCCCAAAAAGAGAATGATGTTTTCAAAATGAAAATTAATTATGGATGGGAAAAGGTCGGTTGACAAACATTTTTTATTAAATATAAACTGGCCAACATCCAACGTCGGCATTTTCACAACACGGTTTATAGCCGTTAATTTCGCCGTATAATTCTTGCAATTAAGGATACTGATTAACTCAAACGTACTCAGTCTAATATAGAATTATGAAAGGAGGCATTTGTCATAACCCAGAAAGAAATTTAGTAATACTTGTGAACATTTCAAGAAAGATTTCGTCAAACAACTAGTAGTAAGGGTTTACAATTTGATTGGAAATTCACTTCTCGACCACATGGGACAAAGAGTGCATTCTCTACAAGATAATAATAATAATAATAAAAAAGAATTATACAAAAATATGAACTCAACATTAGAATATAATATTGAGAAAAAATTGTCATGTGGATATAGTGTTCACACCGAACTATCGTTCGCTTTCGCGATCATGAAACGATAGCCCAAAAACCCACTTGGAGAATGATTTTCTTCTTGAACTCTTGTTTGAATGCTGCTGATTTGGGCTAAGATTGTTACTATAAGAAATTGAATTGACGAACGATTTTATGCGTTGCATTGCCAGGTCTAGGGTCTGTTCGGACATGTTGGCGAAACACATGCGAAACCAGCCAGGTTCGACACAATGACACGAAGATCCTGGAGAAATATTTAAGCCAACTTGATATACAATTTTCTTCCATAATTCCATTTCTGCTTCAAAGGTTTTGGAGCTTAAAAGATGCCTCATGTCGACCCAACAAAATAAACCGGCATTGCTTTCAAGGCAGGGAATACCGGCATTTTTAAGGCCTCGAATGAGCATTGCGTGCCTCTGTTTAAGGCGTTTTTGATTTTCTGTAACGTAGTTTTTGGTGAATTTATTATCTGAAAGCATTGCTGAAAGAAGATACTGAGTTTGAGAGGAAACCAAGCCGAAGCTGGACATTTTTGTTGCTGCATCCACGACCCTTTTGTCATTGGAATAAATTGCTCCAACTCGAAAACCCGGGAGGCCCAAGTCCTTTGAAAGGCTGTAGACTATGTGTACTCGATCCCAAACTGGTGAATTCACGTATTTTTTGTTCATCAAAACCTCCATGATACTCACAAAGCCTTCCGAGTTAAAAACAGTGCCGGAATATATTTCGTCACTAATGAGATGGATGCCTTTTCCAGCAATGAAGCTAAGCAGGTGATTAAGCTCGTGCCAGCTTAGAGATATTCCCAAAGGATTGGAAGGATTAGTCACTAATACGCCCTTAACTTTGAGATTACGATTTTGTGCTTGTTGATAAGCTTCTTCAAGAGCAGATTTAGTGATTCTGAATCCATTGGAGCTAGTGCACTGTATTGGTACAATTTCAACTCCAGTTCGCCACTTGAGGTCTCTATCAAATCTGTATTAATTGATTTCACTATTTAATCAGTATTAAACAAAACAAAACAAAAACCAATTCTTTAAATGATAAATAATGGATGTGAAGTAAATAGTTTAATTCGAAAGTTTACTGCTTACCCTGGATAGTAAGGAGTGGGGAGCAGAAAAGCTTCTCCGGGATTAGGAAGGCAAAACATGAGAGTTTCATTTGCAGAAGTAGCACCCGCAGTGAGTACTAACTTGTTGGAATCGAAGCTAACTTTATTTCCTCGGATTTCTGCCATAAATTCAACTAATGCCTGCATACAATAATCACATATGAATCAGATACACCTCAATATTGGCGTTTGTAAGTGGGGTATATCACATTAATGTTGAAGATATAATTCTTACATTCTTGAAAGCAGGCAGGCCATGATAATCCTGAAAGAGAGCAAGTTCTCTGAATATAGACTCTCCATTTCTCTTGAACCCAGCTGCATCTGGATTTTTTGCAAGCCATGATTCGAGTAGATCAAAAGAGAGCTGCAGAAAAATTGTGATCATTATTAGTTCTCGTAGACTTGCATAATTTTCATAATCCAGTATCCAAGATTTTTTAGGGAATATAAATACCGGAAAATTCCCTAAGTACAAGGATTCTTTCACAGAATTCATACAGGTGTTGCTGTGGTAGCATCTGATTTACAGACAGTTTTTTTTCTTGCCATCTACCAATCAATTTTTGCCACGCGGAACCTGTAAAGTTTCTGTGAAAATTTCCATGTACCCATGACATTACTCATAAATACCTGATTCTCAGCGAGGCCCATCTGAATAATTCCTTTAGGATTCTTGACGTCATCGTACGGGTTCTTCTCATACTCCTCCCACCCGGCAAAGTACGAGGAATCTTGACCGTGCGAATTACACGAGGCTTTTCTTGATAGCAACTTCATTTTGTTTAAAAGATCGATTGAAGTTGGAATATTATCCCACCTAAATGGTTGAGCAAATGTGCCAAAAAAGTGAACTTGGAACTAGGTAATTAGAGTTAGAGAAGAAATATGAAGAAAGATTGATATGTTGCATATGCTCCCATGGGCATATATATATAGAAGATTTTAAGCAGTTAAAATGGGGCAAACCTCATGTCTCAGGATTATTTGACCAGACCGGAAATATATGTAGATTCTCTTTGCTTAGTATTACTCTATTCCTACGCACAAAATTCAAATGCCACGCGCTTCTCAACTACCCATATGGACCTTCATTATTAAATTTTGCCGTGTTATCCAAGCGTATTGAATATATTTGAGCTATTAGGCTTCTTTAACATGGTCATACCTTTATTCTATATTTTATCTATTGCTATTACGACAAGTTCCTAACGTTTGGTGGACCTTTTATGTGGTAGGTAATACCGTCGAAGCATATCGTCAAATTTGGCTATGAAGAAAGGAATTCGAAGTGAAAGAGCCTCGACTTATTTCAAGGATTTGAGTTCGACCGCAACTTCCCACCCTTTTGTGGGAATTTGGGATGCCTATGCTCGTAAGAAATCTCGGAGACACCCATTAGTAGTAAAGGATTTTAATATAGTTTTTTTTTTTCTTTCTGCACATAGTTTTTCTTTTAGTCCATAGTTTTGCTAATGCTATTAATGTTATTCGTAGTGCTATCTTTTGATTAAATCATAGAAAAGGGTAATAAATTATAAAGTTAACAAGGATGAATAATAAATTGCAAAAGGCAAAACTGGGAATAGGGTTTTGGGTTTGTTGAGAAATTTTGTCGACAGGAAATCGCAAGACAATGGCAAAAATGTGAGAGCCTATGGGTCCAAAACTGGCCCATTTCCTAATTTCATGTCGGCCATTCTCTCGTTCTCGCTCTCTTATTATTTTTATTTTTTATTTTTTGGTTTTTATTTTTTTATTTTTTTATTTTTTTTCTTTTTTATGATGCCAACAGCGTAACAACCTTTTCACTTGAAGTCAACCGTTCTATATTTGACAAGAAATATATATTAAAAAGACGAAATTACTTTCAAGAAAATCTTGAGAATTAATATTAAACTTACAAAAATTAATGCAAAATCTGCTTTGCATAAAAACGAACCAATGACCACAAAATTAATTTATCGAGCATTCTTGTATAGAAGATGAACAG
Organism: Fraxinus floribunda; assembly: GCA_903798395.1. Lineage (NCBI taxonomy): Eukaryota > Viridiplantae > Streptophyta > Magnoliopsida > Lamiales > Oleaceae > Fraxinus > Fraxinus floribunda. The sequence continues at coordinate 11,287 of CAIGRS010274344.1, forward strand.
GATTAAGCGAAAAATTTTAACCAACTTATATTTATTTACACAATATATCTATAACCAGCTTTTCATAATTAAATTATGATTTGGAGAATTACATGCGATTAATTTTATATGCATAGTGTGAAACGTCTCCTTCCCAATTGTGACCCTAAACTAACTCTGTTTTTTTTTTATGACTCAGATGTCTAAGATTCGCCCGACTAATCCTAAAGAGTGGCGGCCTTCCCCTTGATTCGCCACCCGAGTTAATCCAGATGCGATCACAATTTATACACATTTGAGCCGGACATTCGGCGATTCTCCTCCTTATAGACATCTGTCTTCCAGTTGCGGCAGGGATTCGAACTTTCGATACTCCGTAAAAAATCCTCAAAGTATACCACTGCGTCATGCCCGTAGAGGCCCCTAAACTAAACTCTTTATTTTGCAATAAAGAAACAAAAAGTGACGATCTATTCCGCCCTCTGTAATTCAGCCAATAGGTTCATTAGTGTCATAATTACACGGCCAAGAATGAAAACAAAAATTAATTTTATCTTAACCCTGTAGTCGTATGATGGCCCGTTTTAGGTGAAAAAGTGATTTACAAGGATTAATAAACCCTTATTAAATTGTGTTTATTGAATAAAGAATAGTTTGGAAGGTGACGGTCCATGACATAGAGGCCATTCCAATTGGCTTTTTGGAATTTTTATGAGACAAATTTATTTGAATACAGAAAAAAAGTAAGGGACAAGTAATAATGGCACTAAACAATGTCTCATTTCCTTTTGAGATTAGGGGTTTGGTTGCAACAAAAAGAGCAAAATACTTATTTTACCGTAGTCCATGATTGATTTGCTTATTTTGGAGGCTACATTGAAGAATCCTATATAAACATCCTTATATATTGAGCGATTTTATTTGTGATTATCACTTAATTATTAAAGAGATATTTGATTTATGGAAAATATTGCATACAAAAATTAATTCCTATTTATTTTAATTCTCGGTTTTAGTTGGTGCTCGAATAAATTGTCTTTTCATAGAATGAAAAATAAAAATTATCCCCTTCGGGGGTGGCCAAGTTGGTGGTGTAGGTGAACGCAAAGATCGAAGGTCACGAGTTCAAATCCCCTGCCAACACTTCTTCAATCGAGCTCGTTGAACTGGACTTGCTTAGGCGGTTTATCTCTCCTATTTAATTTGCTGGGTTTATCGAGTGCACACTCACAGTGGTCGGGCCTCCGTTGACGAATAGCAGCTACGGATTCTTACGTCATCAAAAAATAAAAAATAAAAATTATTGAGACAATTGTGGCAAAATATTTACTTCTTCTACGTTCTGTTATGTCGTGTATAGTAGTGTCAATAATGCATGCTGCACTTGAAAGAGAAATTTTATCCTTAAAAAAATATTAATACGATGATAATTAATTTTAAATTAATGTGCAAACAAAAAGAACCGCTTAATTTGAAGTCCACCGTAGGTTTTTTTCCAACCAGCAGGTCACATAGGACCATGCCAATCAGGGACGTAGTCAGAATTTTTAGTTGGGGGGGGGGGGGCCGCAAATACGAGGGGTGGAGGGAGGCAGGGCCCCCTCC
>CAIGRS010274356.1:0-12179 GCA_903798395.1 Fraxinus floribunda
TCTCTTCTCTTGCCTTGCCTTTTTTTGCCCCAATTGTGTCTATACCTTGTGGAGTATTTATAGAAATCAAATCTCAAAGTTATGGAGCCCAAGATGAAGTAGAAGTCACAAAATTTCGGATAGAACAAGAAAACTGCCAAAAAAATGCGTTTTCGAGTCCGAATTGGACCCGGGCCCGAATTGGGCCCGCATGGCCCTGTACCCAGGCGCCCGGCGTTCTGCCCCAAATCTTTTTCTTGGCGCTGGCGTTCTGCCCCAAAATCTTTTTCTTGGCGCCTTAGCGCCTGTCTCTCAGGTTAAATGCTCCAAAACATGCATTTAGCCATCAAGTGTCCTCCTTCAAGTCACACTCTTAATTATCATTGAAATTTGATCTTCACAACTGAGAATTCTACAAACCCAAATATTTTAAACTTCTTCCAATCATCAAAATACTATTATATTTGATTCTCAATCAAACCATACTACTGAAGCAGTTGGTAACGGGGAAATGGCAGTTTCAGGTTTGATTGGGATGATGCGACATGGCACTCCACGGGGTAAAGAGAATGCTGTGGCAGCATTACTTGAAATATGTAAAAGTGGTGGAGCAGGTGCAATGGAGAGGGTGTTGAAGGCACCAGCATTTGCAAGTTTGCTTCAGAGTTTACTGTTCACGGGGACGAATCGAGCACGGAGAAAAGCGGCATCACTTGCTAGGGTTTGCCGAAGGTTTGAAAATGCCTCCTTGCACTTGGTGGGTTGTGTGTATGCTGGGAACTCTGCTGCTGATAGGAATACAAGTTTTGCTGGTGATTTTTCAATGCCATTGTCCATTTCAGTGTCTGTATTATAGTGGTAAAAATCACATTTCGGTTTATTACCTCAATGATTATGCTTTCAGTAATTTCTTTCCTGTAATTTTCAATTTTTTTTTTTATTTGGATAGTAACATTTATGAAGGAGGTTATAGCAATGTATAAAAAAAGTTGAACCTCAACCTCGAGACCCCCCACCGACCCTGTCCTAGACTATCGTGGAGGAGGTAAATCGCAGGATGTGCCTCCCAGGAGCCAGTGTGGAGAGTTTATGTATAATTTGCACGTTCAACTGTTCAAGGAGAAAATTTTTGATCAGTTGATAGACGTATCAAAGGGTGATGTTACATATACATAATGCGGTGTCCATAATGATATTCACCCGCTCACATGGAGTGAGACCACTTCGAATAAAATATAATATATTTGAAGTGGAGAGCACGGGAAGGAGTGTACACCGCATTATGTACAAGTAGTATATTTCCGTATCAAAATATTTGTTCGAACTCTGCGGAGTAAGATAGGCTAGACATCTTAAACAACAAAAAGTTTTGAGATTTTTTTTTTTTTCATTCTATTAATACAGGAGCCAGGGTGGAGAGTTTATGTATAATTTGCACGTTCAACTGTTCAAGGAGAAAAATTTTGATCAGTTGATAGACGTATCAAAGGGTGATGTTACATATACATAATGCGGTGTCCATAATGATATTCACCTGCTCACATGGAGTGAGACCACTTCGAATAAAATATAATATATTTGAAGTGGAGAGCACGGGAAGGAGTGTACACCGCATTATGTACAAGTGGTATATTTCCGTATCAAAATATTTGTTCGAACTCTGCGAAGTAAGATAGGCTAGACATCTTAAACAACAAAAAGTTTTGAGATTTTTTTTTTTTTTTTATTTTTTTTTTTTTCATTCTATTAATAATTTTTAATTCAAGTTAAAGTCACTAATTAATTTTAATTACACATGTTTAAACAACTTTTTAATTACATGTCTAATCAATTTTATTAAATTTAATCTGATTTTATACTCGTCGCTCCTACAAAAAAAAAACCTTAACACATATACTACCCGCATTTCCAGGACACGCGAAATACATAAATTAGTGGTCTTCTCGTAATTTCCTCCATCTCCAGTACCAAACTATCACTATTCTCTCCTGCATATCTAGCTGTCTTCCTTCTCTCTTCATTTGTATCAACTCTCCAACTTCCCTTCACGAGAAAACCCGGTCCAGTCAAACCGTCCATTTTCCTCTCCAACCGGGTCCGACTCGCTGATTCTTCGCTCCGCCTCTGGGAGTCAAAGCGCCGTAGTTTAGATGACGTCGGGGACGAGGCTGCCGACATGGAAGGAAAGGGAGAACAACATGCGGAGAGAGAGGCGGCGGAGGGCGATCGGCGCTAAGATCTTCGCCGGTCTGCGGATGTACGGAAACTACAAGCTCCCTAAGCACTGTGATAACAACGAGGTCCTAAAAGCTCTATGTAACGAAGCTGGTTGGATCGTTGAAGAAGACGGAACCACTTATAGAAAGGTACGCTTACACGTATTAGCAGTACCTTCTTAGTTCTTATTATCAGATGTAGGCGCAGGTTAACATGCGGTGTGGTGGATGGGAATCGTAATCTGGTTGTGTAGATCTTTGGCTACTGGAAAAGTCTCGATAGATAGGTCTTTTTTGCTTAGTCCAAGGCTGGTCTCGCGCTTATCGTCTTTAAAATTGGCATTTTGGCTACTGGATAAGTCTAAAATGCGCTGTTAGATAAGTCTAAAATGCTCTGGAAGTGTCACGTTACGACGGGGAAAGCTGTTTACCAGGCTGCGCAGGTGCTTTGCTGCACAGTTGTGGTCCTCAGAATTCGCCGTTTGACTTTGTGAGAGCTGAATGCTATAGTGCGCTGTACTCATTCGGCGCATAATACGAGTAGGAGGAATCGAAACCCTTGAACTTTTGTGGGGATAAAAAAAATTAGGGCTGTTTGATTTGATTAGTTGTCAACTGCTGTCTCTCTCTTAATGCATGTGAGGGGAGTTGTACTAGTGAGTTGCAGATTTACTTGGATGAGGTGATATGAACTGTCTCCTACACTAGATCAGATCTGAATGTGAATTTACACAAACATCAAAAGATTCTAGTCCTTCAACCTTTTGGACAGTCAATTTTTTATTTTTATTTTATTTTTGACAAAAGACACACACAGGGTCCCTGCTTATTCTCTTTATTGCTCGTTAAAGCTTGTGAAGATCTGTGCTTCATGTGAGCTAAAGTATGGCATACTTTTGTGTTGCCTAGTGAATTTTCTCTCTCACTGATTAGACCATTATGTTAGATCAGTGTGAGGAGAGGTCACCGTCATCTTATTGCAAATTAATACCAAAAAATAGCAAAGCAGTGTTGGTCAACCTGGCATATTTTAATACTCATGTAACCTGAAATGGACTCATTGCCAGCAGCCCGACACCACTACCAAGATTCACCCTTTATCGGGGGCGGACGCTGACATTTTGAGTCGGGGCACAATCGAACTTGCAAAAAAGTTATGAGGTATTTTACATTCGAAAATTTACATTAAAAAAAATAAAAAATCATACCCCATATAATTTTACGTAAGAAAATTTACATGGAGTGTGAATTTTTTAGATGTAAAATTTCAAAAATTTTGATGTCATGTACCATGTAAAATTTCCTAATAAATGATGTACATTATAATGAGAAATTTATATCGCAAAAATAATAATAATTGAATTTTTCTAAAGAAACGAGTTCGACGCCTTTTTTTAAGATGTATGTTTGATGCATTTTTAACTATTTTCGATATTTATTTGGACAATTCGATATGCCTATGATATCGTTCTCGAAATGAGCTTCCAGATAACATATGGGACTTGTGGATTTGACTAGTGTATGGTCGGAGAATTTTTAAAAGTGGCATGTTATCGAAATTCTCGAAATATTAGTTTAGAACGACCTATTTTGACAAATCGTAACATTTGTTACGGTTGGCCGTTCGCACAAATGTTATTGAAAATGCAGTATTTCGATTTCATTTGGCATCCTATAATGACTTCGAAAATTAAGAAAAAAAAATGGCCCCTAAGTGACCCCCCATGCCACCTCCCATGTCCGCCCTTGCCCTTTATGCGAGCATCTGTGCTTCTGACCTTGTGTTACGCATGTTAGCAGTTAGCACATTTCAAATTCTAAGAGCATGTGGTGTAAAATTAGGTGTAATTTGGTATTTTCAAAATCACTTTTGCATCATCATTTACATTCCAGTGGATTTAAATTCAAATTTTGCTCCGTTAGAAAGATCTAAAAATCATATTTTGCATCTTATATCTATATTTACATTTTCTGCTGGAGAATTTGCATTTTCTTTGCATGTCTCCATTGGAAAGTTCTAAATCACAATTTAGATTTATTTTACACCACGATTGAAGATGCTCTAATAATAATGAATCAATTTCTAAAGGGAGAATGTGTACACACATTCCCAAGTTTATTTAAATGTACGATGGAAGGAAGGTTGTGATTTAAGGTACTTCTATAATTGATTTGGATGGATACATGTGAAGCCCAGAGACTGTTTAGGGCAATTGCAGCTATGCACTATGACCTATGTTTCTCCTGCAAGAGGCCTATAGGCTCATTGTTATTTGAATAGTGACCAAAGGGTTTTAACTAGACTCTTGGGGCTGCTATAGCATTCTTCTTCCCCATTGTGAATGCCAAGAGCAGTTGTGTTGTCAATGCACAAGCAGTTAGGTTTTATCACTCTATGCACATCTGCTGCAAGCAGTAATTGGGCATTCACAACTGTTCTTGGCATTTCTTAGCATCTAGTACATGGAACTCTTGATTGTTTGTTCCATAAGAAATAAAAAAAAAGTTTATTTTTATTTGCTCATTGGCTTTTAGACAAATAAATGCTGATATCTTTTTGTTGGCATAGATGAAGGTCATGCTAGAATTTCCTTTCTTCTAGTTGTGTAGTATAGTATGGTGGATTTAGTTTATGATATATTTGAGGTCATGGCAACTAATTCTCGTGATTATACATGGATTCAAGTCATTTGAAATGCTGAGTGATTCAAACTGTGTCAATGATTTAAGTGGACTCAACGAATGCTGAGGCTCCTTATCCTTTCTCAAGCTGGAGTGTCAGGATGATAGCAACCATTAGGCTAGTGGACAAAACTAGTAGGTAGGTCAGTTAAGGACTCCAAATCTAAACATGAATTGTAGGCAAAACCAAGTGGAAAATGGTGACCTTCTGTGCTCATTACAGTTACTAAAAAGCTGGCATCAGATATTATGATTTTGCATGAGAGACATACTATAAGATCTTTTGAAGACCAAGAGAAGGGCTGTAAAGATAGTGTACAAGATGCTTGATTTTTACAATTTTCTCCAAGGTCTTTAAGTTGGATTTTTACAGGGGAGATGTTTCTGGCTTGTACTTTTGCCACATTGCTTAGAGGGAAAACATGATGCTTTTTGTTGAATGTTTTGGGGCTATTGATGCATTTTTATTAGGAATTGGTTGGTTAACTGAAGTCTATGACTTACTGCTATTCTAGTTCAATATTAAGACCATCTGATCTTTATGTACTGCTCTTCTTTATCTAGTAATTTTTAAAAAAATAATAAAGCGTTTGTGTTTCAAAGTCAGATGTTTACTGCTTATATTCTGCTTGCTGTTTATGGTTTCTTCTCTCCTGCAGGGATGCAAGCCGGTGGAACACATGAATATTATTCGCGGTTCAGCTACAGTGAGTCCTTGCACATCGTATCAACCAACCCCATTAGCATCATTTAACCCTAGCCCCACTTCATCCTCCATTCCCAGCCCCGTTTCATCCTATTATGCTGCTAATGCCAATAATACTGCTGATCCTAACTCCCTTATCCCGTGGCTCAAAAATCTATCATCTGGTTCCTCACCCGCTTCATCCGAGCTGCTACACCATCTCTACAACCCTGGGGGTTCTATAAGTGCTCCAGTCACTCCACCATTGAGCTCGCCTACTGCCCGCACTCCTAGAATGACAAGTAACTGGGATGACCCAACTGCTGGTTCAGCATGGGCTGGGCAACACTGTGCCTTTCTACCCTCTTCTACCCCACCAAGTCCTGGTCGTCAAACTCCACCTGAATCAAGATGGCTTTCTGGTGTTCAAACTCCCCAGGACGGGCCTTCATCTCCCACATTCAGCCTTGTCCCACCAAATCCATTTGGGTTCAAGGAGCCATTGTCACATGGGGGGTCTCGTATGTGGACCCCAGGACAGAGTGGAACATGCTCTCCTGCTGTGGCTTCAGGTTTTGATCAAACGGCTGATGTTCCGATGTCAGATGCAATTTCAGCCGAGTTTGCCTTTGGAAGCAACACCAAAGGACTAGTGAAACCATGGGAAGGAGAGAGAATCCACGATGATTGTGTTCCAGATGATCTTGAGCTTACGCTTGGGAACTCTACGACCAGGTAAATTGGTTGATCTTTCTAATTGTTTGGAAAGGAGATAATCTTTTATTTCTAACAAATAATTTGTTTTTGCGTTGCAGATAAGAGAGGTCCTAGTGTTCAATAATATGGATGCCTCTTTGCAATCTTCAATTACCTTTCTGAATATAGTAGTAATCTGGTCCATTGAGATACAGAGGAGCCTTTATTTTTTTCCCCCACATAAGAAGAAACAATAGATTGGAATATAAATCGCCAGTGCTTTTTATTTCTTTTTGCAGATTTCCTTGGTATATTTTTGCTTTGGATTCTTTTTAAATGTTGCACTGTTTGTAATACCTGCTTACAGGTGTGGTTATTTTTTATTTTATATTTGTTGGGTATCGGAATCTATGAAAAAGTGACTATTTTTGTCTTGTGTTCTTTCTGTACTCAGGATATTATATATACCTATCGATGAAGATCCTGATCTAGATGATAATTATGTTTTATCAATTGTGATTTAAATAATTATGCCATCCTCTTGTCACTGCATTTCATTTCAGTCCCACCTGCTAATTATTTTTCTCGATTGTTTTTTAGGTCCAAATGCCAGTTATATATGGATTCGAGGGTTAATTTTGCAAACGGTCATTGAACTTACAGAAAAATCACAAAACGGTCACTGAAGTTTCAAGCTTGCACAAACGGTCATTGAACTTTACATACGCTTTCACAAACGGTTACTGAAGAATCATTTTGATTTTAATTCAAATTTAAAGGACAAAAACACATGAATATATAACTTGGGGGACCTCAAATGAAAATTTCATCTACAACATCCCCCCACCCCTTCCAAAACCCAAATTTTCACTTAAAACCCCCCAAATTCTCTCAAATGCAGAAACAGGTTGCATACACTCAAGTTGGCTGATTTGAGGGGAATCGATTATGGCCCATATGTTATTTTTGTTCGCCTTGATGAGTAGAAGCTAATGGTGGTGTTTCGTGATCGTGGCTCGTAGTGTCGGTGTTAGAAAATGGGTTTGAAGGCAAGGGGGTGTTTTGAAATTCCGCTCATGAACACATCTATAGGGGCGAAATGGGGTGCTTGATCGACCTAGAAGACGGGTATGCCATGGGTGTCGCCGAAAATTCCAAAATCCTGCCATTTCATTGTTTGTGGGCATCCCACTTTGGCACGATTTTCCTGTCAATTCCGACGAGATAGTGGCCAATGGTTGGGTGGGTTGTGAAGAGGGTATTGATAGCTTCAAGATGATATATTTTTCCGATGGCTAAGATGGCCGAAGGTTGGAGTTATGGTGGTCCAAAGGTGGCGACCGAAAATTCCAAAATTCGACCGTTTCATTGTGTGTGAGCAGCCCACTTTAGAGCGATTTTTTGGCCAATTTCGATGGGATTACGACTAGTGGTTGGGTGGGTTGTGAAGAGGGCATTGAGGGCTTCGAGATGGTATGTTGGTTCGGTGGTCGGAGGTTGGAGTTATCGTGGTCCAAAAGTGGTGGCTCCAAATTCTCCAAAATCCAGTCGTTTCATTGTGCGTGTGCAGCCCACTTTGACTTGATTTTCTGGCCAATTTGCGACGGGATTACGACCAATGGTTGGGTGGGTTGTGAAGAGGGTATTGAGGACTTCGAGATGGTATATTGGTTCGGTGGCCAAGGTGGCCGAAGATTGGAGTTATAGTGGTCCAAAAGTGGCGGCCGGAAATTCTCCAAAATCACCGAAGTGTTAAAAGAGAGAATTTGAAGGAAATGATTTTTTGCACTTGAGGTTCTCAAGGTTTTATGTTCAAATATTTTGGCCCTTTCAATTTTAATTAAGGGTACAACGGTCCTTCAGGGACCATTTCTGAAAGAAATGTAAAGTTCAGTAACCGTTTGTGAAAGCGTATATAAATTTCAGCGACCGTTTGTGCAAGTTAGAAAATTCAGTGATCGTTTTGTTATTTTTCTGTAAGTTCAGTGATCGTTTGTAAAATTAACCCATTGATTCGAAGATGCATATTGCGACATCTGCGATTTACAGTCGAATTGATAAATGCTTGTAAATTTGACCAACGTAACTTGCAGCTCTATGTAAAGAAGGATAATAGGGGCGTGACGAGAAGAAAAAAGTGGTGTTCCCATGTACCATGGCCCGGCCACTTCCACGTTTAAAGTAACAACTGGAACTCCATGTTAGCATGTACCATGGGAGCTTCCCACTTTTCCATTTCGTCTTATCTTCAACGTTTTCAGCTCAACGAACACTACATAGACATTTTCGTATATTCAAATAAAATATCGACAATCATTCTTTTCAAATTCTTTTTCTATCTACTTATTTCCAATCATATATTCATACAATAAAATATTTTGCACGTAAATTCAAAAAAAATTCATATTTTTTAACCATATATTATATTTAAAATTGCTATTCAAAATTCTATTTTCTCCGAATAATGATTGTCAAAAAGGGGGCTTAATATGAAAATGAGTCATTATGTTAATTAATTGATATTCTCAAATTAGAAAATAAATAGATAATTAATCAGAGTCGGAGTCTTCATGAGAAGTTAGATTAAAATATTGATAAATATTATTTTCATAAGATGGTGAATTTATTATATATTAAAGAAAATATGTAATAATATTATTGAATTAGAAATGAGATAAGAGAGACAGCATGATGTGCGAAACATGTGAAAATGATATTTTCAAAAACATATATATACATATAGAAACAAAATAAATGTAGCTGATTAAATGCATAATAGTTCTGGAACCTGGCCATTCTTTGCTTCGATATGAATAACGTTATTTGCATTTGCTTGTTACTGCAATCAGTGATTGTATGCAATAGGCAATAAAAATTTACCAAATTAATGTATCAAATCACTAATCATTACATATGTCATTTAGAGTCATCTAAACTGTATTTGTAATACCACTGAGGATGAATAACATTACTCATATATGTCATATAGGCTGACTATAGTAATGAGTCAAAGTCAAACAATTAATATTAATCACATCTTTCATGAGTCCCACAATTTTTCAATCACAAATTTTAAAAACTTTTATTACAATCTACTAAAAATCCAATTTTAATCTCCACCAAACACCCTCTAAATATAAAATTAATTCAGACATCACACTTTTCAACGATTCAGACAGATTTGAAGGAAGGGGAAAAAAATTGAAATTTAAAACAATAAATGAAGATGACGAGACTTGAAAGCCTCATAGTTAAATGCGTTGATCTATATCCAGAAGTCCAAAAGCTCGGATGGGTGGGGGTGGCTATTCATATATGAACATGTTTTGGTGGGCTGCTCTCTCTTTAGAACTCTAATTAAGAGACAAATGGCTGAGATATCAACAGGTGCAAATGGTAACCATGGAGTGGCAGTGAATATAAATCACAAAACTTGTACTGATTCAGCAACCAACAGCCATGGAAATTCTTCAGGCAGCACCCTTCTTTCTTTACCTTTTATACAGAAGGTGATTCTTTATTGATTTCAAAATACCCAACAAAAAAAATAAAAAATAAAAAATCTGATGTACTAATTATGAATCACAAGTTCTAATTGTGGATATTAATGCAGATAATTGCAGAGATACTGGGGACATATTTCTTGATATTTGCTGGTTGCGCCGCCGTGGTGGTGAATGCCGACAAGGACAAGCTGGTGACACTGCCGGGAATTTCAATAGTGTGGGGTCTAGTGGTGATGGTTATGGTTTACTCGGTTGGACATATATCTGGTGCACATTTTAATCCTGCTGTAACTATTGCTTTTGCTACCTGCAAGAGATTCCCGTGGAAACAGGTGAATTATATCGATACGCTTTGATTATTTATTAATTTTGTCCTGAAAAAATAAATAAAATTAAAAGTTGATGAATTAATCACTATCTTTGATTAGGTACCGGCCTATATCTTAGCTCAAGTCATTGGATCAACCCTAGCAACTGGTACACTCCGATTACTGTTCACCGGCAAGCACAATAACTTGTATATAAATCAAATTATGCATCATTTATATATGCATTAAATTAAAGCAATNATTACTGTTCACCGGCAAGCACAATCACTTATATAAAAATCAAATTATGCATCATTTATATATGCATTAAATTAAAGCAATATTCTAATTGTGTGGCTAGGGACTTATGAAGGAACGATTGAAGAGACAAATAAATCATGCAATCGATACCAAATTAAATTAATTGTTGTACACAATAATACGAAGGACTCAATTTGTTATGCAGATTGGAGAACTTGTTGGACTAGCCGTTGGATCTACCGTTCTGCTAAATGTAATGTTTGCGGGGTATGTACTCTTAAATTTTATGCATTTTATTCGTGTGTTAAAAAATTGATGCACCGCAAACCTAGCAATTCAGTATTTATTTGGGAAAGTTAAAAAATTGATTTTGATAGAAAGAAGTGATGGATCCCACGAAATAAGTGATAAAACATGAGTAATAATTATGTATATAAATAAAAAATATACAAATAAATGTGTATGTATAGGTCAAAAATCTGATTTTTGAAATGTGAAAGATGTTTTGTTATTTTTGAAATAGGGTAAACTCAAAGTAGGATTTATGAATTTTTTCCATAATTTAATCCAATATTTACATCATAGCCCAAGATTAATTACTGTTCACCGGCAAGCACAATAACTTGTATATAAATCAAATTATGCATCATTTATATATGCATTAAATTAAAGCAATATTCTAATTGTGTGGCTAGGGACTTATGAAGGAACGATTGAAGAGACAAATAAATCATGCAATCGATACCAAATTAAATTAATTGTTTTACACAATAATACGAAGGACTCGATTTGTTATGCAGATAGGAGAACTTGCTGGACTAGCCGTTGGATCTACCGTTCTGCTAAATGTAATGTTTGCGGGTGTATGTACTCTTAAATTTTATGCATTTTATTCGTGTGTTAAAAAATTGATGCACCGCAAACTTAGAAATTCAGTATTTATTTGGGAAAGTTAAAAAATTGATTTTGATAGAAAAAAGTGATGGATCCCACGAAATAAGTGATAAAAAATGAGTAATAATTGTGAATCCTCCATAATTTATACTTAAAACTAATTGTTAATACTGACAATTAATTTTAAATCAATTTATTATAAAATTGCACATGCACCTATTTTGATAGTAATTAATGGTGGGCAGGCCCATATCCAGAGCGTCAATGAATCCAGCAAGAAGTTTAGGGCGAGCAATAGTGTCAAACCAGGAGGTAATTACCTAAAACCAGCTATTTAGTTTTACCTTTCTAAAAATCAGGTTTTAATTTCACAATTAATATTAATTATAATATTTTAAATTAAATTAATTTATATACCCATACCAACCCCCACCCCAACCAAATTTCACACAATTCCTAAACCCTACACTCTCTCTTCCGTCACTTCCCTTTCCCTCCTCTCCTCCCCCTTCCTTAGTCGCCGCCCTAAATCACAGTCACAGCAGCGTCTACGACACAGCAGCAGACACTGCTGCAAAACGGTGGGTGGACGAGCTATTTGTTGCGACACAGTAGCAGACACTGATGCAAGACGGTGGGTGGACGAGCTGTTTATGGGGGGTGGCTGATTTCTGTGTGTGTGTGTGGAGGCAGATCTGTGTGTAGGTGGCGGATCCGTGGGTGTGGGGACAGATCTCTGTGTGTGTGGGTGAGCGGTGGTGTTGTGGGTACGCGGTGGAGGTGCTGTGTGCACGTCGCGGTGTTGTGTGTGCGCGGTGGTCTTGATTCGGTGATGTGGGGGAGGAGGTCTTTGATGCTGTGTGTGCGGTAGAGGTCTTAGATGCAGTAGTATGTTTTGGGCGGTGGTGGTGGATCTGTGGGCGATGGTTTTTTTTTTTTTTGTCTGTGATCT
>CAIGRS010274357.1:0-10358 GCA_903798395.1 Fraxinus floribunda
TTCAACATTAATTTCCTAATACACATTTCTTTGCTATATTCCTAATTACAACATCAAATACATATCAATAACACTTAATTCTTACTAAACTTTGAATTAAAGCAAATTTTCCATAAATCCTAAAAATTCAAGTAACATAAATTCTACTTACCTCTTGAAGATAAGAAGAGTTGAGGAATGAAAACCCCAAACATGAAAAACAAAACAAAACAAAACAAAAAATCTACACCCATTTCTTCTTCTTCTTCTCTCCTTTTTCTTTTTCTTCCTTCCTCCTTTTTTTTTTTTTGCTTTCTCCTTTTTCCCTTCTTTTTCCTCTGTGCTCGTCTAGGTCTTCAGGCTGTGTGTGTGTGCAAAAATGATAAATGGGTTATGGTTATATAATTGTCACTTGTAATCCACTCATACCAACAATTGCAAAGGAAGCCCCTTTTCTTCTATTTAACATAATATTAGTCCTTAGCTTCCATTGGATACAAAATCTAACCATTTTATTTTTAATAATATATAAGTAAACCTTGAAAATTAATTTTTATCCATCTTAAACCTTCAAATATTGTCAATTTGTAAAATAATTCCAATAAAATAATTTATTTCATTTAAGTCCTTATTTGACTAAGACTTTGACAAGTCAACGTTTGATTTTTGAGTTAAAAAAAAATGAGTTATGACAAGAAGACTTTGGCATTTATTTTATTTCTCTTCTAAGTACAAAGATTGAAGAGTCAATTCAAATAAATAATCCATCTGGTTATTACACTACAGGATTGCCCACAGTTGATGAATACTTGAATTTCCCAAGTTTTCTGGTGGGTTTACAAATGCAATAAATTCTTTGATTTGTATAAAACCTCAAATGACGTAGAAGTTAAATTGGCATTGAATAATACTGATGGAAAGGCTCTTCAGTGGAATAAAGAAAAGATGGTACTGTCACCTATTACGAAATGGGAAGTTTACAATCATTAGATGCGATTGAAGTTTGGGGCTAAAATTTAGGGATCTAGAACAGAGAACGAACCTAGAGAGACTGATGACACCCCTCTGATTGACACAAAACTAGTCCCGAAGAGATCCTAAAACTAAAAGAATCTCACCCTAGATTTGGTCCATTTCACTGCAACGAGGACTCCTCATACTTGAGTATTAAAGAGGAGGCTAGGCTGCATTTACTCCTCCAGGGCTGTAAAGATCATTCAAAATTACTTGTCAGCAATGAGAAAGATAGAAAAAAAAAGGCTAGAGATACATATGATGATGGCGTGGTGGATCATTTGTCTTGACCTAAGTTTCGATGGATGATGATTAAAGATCATTGTTTATTCCTACAATTTGTGTTGTATGTTCTTGGAGGTGCCCCAACAACTTGGCTGTCCTCTTGGCCGTATCGTATTTGGTCAAAAGAAAAATAACAAGTAAAACAATATTAAAGAATTGACTGAGGCCATGTTCTTCGTTGGAAACCAAATTCCACTCATAGTGCTCGAGGAATTAATGAAGCAAAGATACTTCGGGAATGTAATAGAAAAAGGGATATGGGAGCAACCATCAGAAGACTCAGATATTCAACCAAACGAACACCACCCGACTCAAGCTCGACCTAAATAAACAACACTCCGGTTGCCACGAGCTTTTACCCCATCATGGAGGCACTATGGTGGTTGTTTGTAATATCACAAAGGGAGAGAAGGAAGACTCCAATAACTCAAGCAAAGCTCTCAATTCTTCTCACTACTCGGTTGCCCTTATTCTTTCTCTCTATTGCTTCACACAAACGGCTGGGAATAGGCAAGGAACTGGAACATATGGTTAATCAAATAAGGTCACTCAATTGGGCCAAGACTCATGTAAATGGATTTCCACTTAACCAAGAATAAATGGCCTAATATCGAAGTCCAAACTTACCATTAATTGGGCCAACTAACCAAAGCCATCCAACTCAATAACTTGGGTTATCTACAAGTTCAGGTTATTTACAGTCGAGCCACCCTATGGTGTCGATAAAATTATTTGACATCGTTTTATCATTATTGCACGGGATTTATTGGGTATCAAAATCCAACAAATCTTCAACTTGATACCAATCAACCTACAAGAAAACAAAATACAAGTTTATGCTTGTCTAAAGGTAACTAATTAAAATTAGAATCACCGACCTTACCTCGTGTCTCAGATCCGAGTACATATATCATTCCCTATACTCACAAGGGCAAGGTCAAGAAAACTCAAGTAGAAGTAAATAATCAAAGTAATCAATCAAGAGCTGATAAATATGCGATGAAAATATAACATATGATAACATACAGATCTGTCGAACATGCTCAACAAAGAACTTCAGACTAACTTCAAGTTAATCAAACAAATGGCCAATACATATAAAACATATTCATAAATGACCCCACGAAAAGATCTCACTATACATATCTTACCCCATTCCGTGTTGCTCACACCTCGAGAACACATATCTCCTTTGATCGTCCACCATGCTCACTAGACTGATCACTAAAACATGTCTAACTGGTAAACCACAATAGATCCTAAGTCTATGAAATAATCATTTATCAGTACCTCACTTCTTCCAACCTAAGTGGATAATGAGTCTCCACCTAATAGAAATGATATAAGTGTTACTCTCACACTTCAACTGATCACGATCTTAATAGATAGAGGATTCCAACAATGGTGGTTAATATGCACCTATAAAAAGCAAAGTAGAATAGAGAAGGCAATTGGAAACTCAATGAAGGAATTTTAAGGCGACTACACACTCATATTTTCTCGCAATGCACATAACGCCACATAACATTTAATCACAATTGTCTTGGTTATTTGGTTCAATAATTTATTAAGTCGAGTTTTTAAACGTTGATTTCTGGCTTTTTGGGTTTGATGTAATATGTCGTAGGTTTCGTAGTTAAAATGACTATTTCGCATTAGTTGGTGTTAGAGCTTAGGTTCCAAAAATCAAGGTTATATTCTTTACTTTTTGTTTGAGTTTTCATCTTCATTCTTCATGTTTTGAGTCATTCAATCCATTTAAAATACCATAAGAATTCAAAAGTCGTTAGTGCAGTATATTAGTGTCCAAATCAATTCTTTTTTGATTTTTTTGGGCTCTTTGTTGAATTCTCGTGCATTTAATAAAAGAATATGAAAATTAGAGAATAAATAAATAAATATAGCAATTACAAAAAAAAAAAAAGCAATTTCAAAGTCAAAAGTGTCCAATTTGAATTCAAGAAACATATTTTTGAATTTATCCTTAATGTTTCCATTCAAAGTGTCAAATTCCTATTTCTCTGGAGTCATTCTAAAGTCAATTCTCTTAATTCTTTGTTTGAACTCCACAAAGGGTAGAATTTTGATTGAAATCAAATTAGTTCTTTGAAGCACTTCCAATGAAGCATTAAGTGGAAAAAGGGCAGATTGGTAAGACTAATAGAGGGAAAAAAGCCAAATTCAGTGATACGTGTATGTACACACGTGAAAGAATTATTATTCTAGTTTTAGGATGTTTGACGAGACGATTCTACTTCAAGCGAGAAGAATAATTAAGTCACCATGACGGAGGAGATGATACAATGATTTGAAAGGTTGATTGGAGATATGGGAGATAGGATGGATAAGCAAGAAGCTTGGATGGAGAGGCAAGACACATTGTTTACTAATTTACGTAGGGGACAACCTAGGGTAGTTTCTAACGCAAGGAGGTAAGGTAGACACGAGCCTAGAGTCGAGATTGGTGGTGAAAGTGAAGCTGGTAGTGGAATTGATGATGATGAGTTATTGGAGGCTGAAATAGGAAGGATGAGGAATAGAGGAGATATGGACGATAGAAGAATTAGAGATTATGTTGAAGATGGAGTTGATAGAAATATGTATAGTATTAAAATGGCAATTCCTTCATTCAAAGGAGAGAGCGATCCGAAGGCATATTTGGAGTGGGAAAAAAAGATAGAGCTTATATTTGACTGTCATAACTACTCGGACGAGAAAAAGGTAAAACTTGTTGTTATTAAGTTTAATGAGTATGCTAACATTTGGTGGGATCAAATTGAAACATCTAGGAGGAGGAATCAAGAGAGGTCTATTGAGACATGGAGAGAATTGAAAGTTATCATGAGGAAGAAGTTTCTTTCTAATAATTATTATAAGGATCTTTATAAAAAAATCAAAAAGCTTTTATCAAGGATCTAGGAGTGTGGAGGATTAAATTATCACAAGAAGATGGAGATTGCTATGATCAAAACGAATGTTAAGGAGGATCATAAGGCCACCATGTCTCTATCTTTGAATGGTTTGAATAGGGAGATAGCTAATGTTGTGAAATTACAATATTATTTAAAGTTGGAAGACATGCTACATGTAGATATGAAGGTGGAGAGGCAGTTGAAGAGGAAAGGGGTAGCTAGATATTCATCAGGTTCTAATCCTCCTTGAATCGAAGTGGGTTAACATAGAAGTGATGGGGTTGTATCAAAGAATATAGTTGAGCTACCGAAAGGAAGAGAGGAAGTTTCTAGCAAAATTACACCCAAGGCGGATTCCCAATCTTCTAGGAATTGGGATATCAAATGCTATAGGTGCTTGGAAATGGCGACACATTGCTTCTCAATGTCCAAACAAAAGGGCGATGATCTTGTGTGACAATGGAGAAGTGGTGAGTGAGTTTGAAGGTGATTATGATGACATGTCTGAGATGGATGATTTTAGTGATGGTGAGAAAGTGGAAGAGCTTTTGGCTACAAGGCGAACTCTTAGTGCTCAAATTAAAGTAGATGACTTGGAACAACAAAGGGAGAACATATTTCATATGAGATGCTATGTCAACAACAAGGTATGTAGTACGATTATTGATGGAAGTGGTTGTAGCAATGTGGCTAGCACTACACTTGTTTAGAAATTGGGGTTAACTATGTTAAAACATCCTAGTTCTTATAAACTGCAATGGTTGAATAATTGTGATAAGGTAAGGGGGAATAGGTGAGTGATGGTGTGTTTCTCAATTGGGAGGTATCATGATGAAGTGATGTGTGTGTAGTTCCTATATATGTTGGACATATTTTTTAGGCCATGGTAATATGTTAAGAATGTAATGCACGATAGGTACAAAAATAGATACAGTTTTTACAAGATGTGAAACCTATTACTTATGTGCCATTAACACCAAAAAAAGTTTATGAACATCAAATCAAATTGAAAAGAGAGGAAGATAAAAGAATAAGAGAAATGAGAGTGAGATTGAGATTGATTTTTCACAACAAGAAAGCAATAGAGAAAATAGTAAGGTGGCTAACTATGAGAAAAAAAGAGTAAAGCTACAAGAGAGAAAAGAAAAAGAGTCTTCTGAGAGGGGAGAAAAGTCGAAAGTGAATTTTTTTTTTCTGCAAAACAGAATGAGTTGAAAAAGGTAGCAGTTGAAAACTGACAAATGATTTTGTTAGTATATAAGGAATCACTCATCAACTTCAAGAAATCTAACACATCCCTTCCAAGTTTGACTACTTATTTGTTATAGGAATTCGAAGACTTATTTCCGGAGGACATGCCAAGTGGGATACTATCCATTGGATCCATTGAGCATCAAATTGACTTCAAACCTCGAGCCATCATTCCAAATAGGCCAGTTTATAGAAGTAATCTCGATGAGACAAAGGAGCTTCAATAGCAAGTGGAAAGATCGATGTGCAAGGGGTATGTGAGGGAAGGCATGATTCCATGGGTCGTACCAGTGCTACTTGTGCTGAAGAAAGATAGAACTTGGAGGATGCATGTAAACTGTCGACCAATCAACAACATAACGGTAAAATATTGTCATCATATACCTAGGTTAGATGATATGTTAGATGAATTGCATGGATCATGCATATTTAGCAAAATAAATCTTAAAAGCGGATATCACCAAATTAGGATTAGAGAGGGAGATGAGTGAAAAACTGCTTTTAAGACCGAGTATGGTTTATGTAAGTGGTTAGTCATACCATTTGAACTTACTAATGCACCTAGCACTTTTATGAGGTTAATGAATCATGTATTGTATGTATTTATAGGTAAATTCATAGTAGTTACTTCAATGATATTTTGGTATATAGTAAGGATTTGAATGAGTATATCATACATCTAAAATGTGTACTTGTAGTTTTAAGATTAGAACAATTTTATGCTAACTTTAAAAACTGTACATTTTGTATAGAAAATATTGTTTTTCTTGGTTATGTTGTTAGTTCTAAAATAATTGAAGTGGATGAAGAGAAAATCAAAGTCATCAAAGAGTAGCCAAAACTGAAAACATAACCGATGTAAGGAGTTTTCATGGTTGGCTAGCTTCTATAAGCTTTTCGTTAGAGACTTTAGAACAATTGTCACACCACTCACGGATAATGTAAAGAAAAGTGTTGGATTTCATTGGGGCATTGAACAAGAGCATGTTTTTAACACTATTAAGAATATTTTGTGTACAGCACCAGTTTTATCACTACTTACTTTAACAATACTTTTGAGATTGAATGTGATGTCACAATAATATGTACTTGAATTGTTTTGATGCAGGAATGAAGACCAATAGCTTACTTTAATGGAGCAGCTCTCAACTATCCTACACATAACAAGGAGTTGTATACAATTGTTTGAGCTTTGGAGACATGACAACACTACTTATGGCCAAAGGAGTTCGTGGTCCACAATGATCATGAGTCCTTAAAGTATTTAAAGGGTTAAGGTAAACTAAAAAAGATGCATGTAAGGTGGATGGAGTTCATTTAGGCCTTTTCATATGTTATTCGGTACAAACAAAGTAAGGAAAATGTGGTAACTGATGTATTGTCAAGGAAGTACGTACTTCTTAGTTCTTTAGCAACCAAATTGCAATGATTTGAATATGTTAAGGACATGTATGCTAATGATCATGACTTTTCTAATATATATGAATCGTGTGACAAAGGTGTTATAGATAGATTCTTTAAGCATGATGAATATTTATTTCAGGATAATAAGTTATATGTACCTAGGTGTTCAATGAGAGAATTGTTAATAAGTGAAGCACATAATGAAGGTTTAATGGGTCACTTTAGGATTAAGAAAACTTTGGAGATGTTAAATGAAAACTTTTATTGGCCTAAGACGAAAGTTAATGTTGATCGCGTTTGTAATAGATGCATCACTTGTAAAAAAGGTTCTGTCAATGATTTTACCACATGGTTTGTATAGACCATTACCCTATTCCTAGTGAGCCTTGGGTTGACGTATCTATGGATTTTGTGTTTGATTTACCTAGGACTAAGAAAGGAAAAGATTCCATGTTTGTGATGGTAGATAGATTAAGTAAGATGACACATTTCATTTCATGTCATAAAACTGATGATACCACTAATATTGCGGATTTACTCTTTAAGAAAGTAGTACGCTTACATGGGGTACCTAAAAGTATAGTATCGGATAGAGATGTTAAGTTCCTTAATCATTTTTGGAAGATTTTGTGGAGTAAGTAAGAAAATAAGCTATTATTTTCTACTACTTTTCACCCCACAAATGGATAGGCAAATTGAGGTTGTTAATAGGACTATGATAAATATTGCGCACTACAGTCAATTAGAATTTGAGGAGTTGGGAGGATTACTTGCCATTAATAGAATTTGCATAAAATAGGACCATACATTCTGCTACTTTTTATACTCCATTTGAAATTGTTTATGGTTTTAATCCACTAACACATTTGGATTTAATTCATTTACTTGCTGAAGAAAGAGGTAGCTTATATAGAAAGAATAATGCCAAGTTGGTAAGATCACTTCATAAGAAGGAACGATGCCAAATTGAGAAGAAAAGTGAGCATTATACTTCACAAGCAAATAAAGGACGAAAACACGTATTTAAACCAGGTGATTGGATTTGGGTGCATATGAGAAAAGCGTTTTCCAACTCAAAGGATGTCAAAATTACAACAGAGGAGATGGACCGTTCCAAGTGCTTGAAAAGATCAATAACAATGCCCATAAATTGGATCTTTCAAGCGAGTATAATATTTCTGCTACTTTCAATCTTTTTGACCTTTCTCTATTTGATACGGGTAAAGATTCGATGATGAATCCTTTTCAAGCGAAAGGGAATGATGAGAACCATGGGACGAAGGCTAGCAAGGATAATTGGTTTTGGAAGAATGACAAATGGAACTCGCGAGCAAAGAAGATCAAAGAAGTCATGATAATACTTGTTCAAGTTGCCTGGGCCAGAGTTTGAATATAACAAGCAAAACATCAAGTTTTATGTTGAGCATGGAAGAAAAAGCAAGATGGGCACTATTAATTAAGGAAAGGAAGAAGAAGGTCTTCCGGACAACCATGTGGCTGCATGGTATAAGTAAGCTTGCTGCCGCATCCAACAATCAAAGCCAACCCGAGAAGAAAAAAAGCCTACCACGCGACCACACCTAAGTGTACTATTTTTGTTATGATTTTTATAATTTTTATTCTAGTTTCCTATTTTTGTTACAATTCTTCTTTTTGGTAAATTTTACCATAATTTCGAGATTATCTAGGATTTTATTGATTACCTATAAATAGGATTTTTTACTCATTGTAAAAAATTCACAATTATTGAGATATTATTGCGAGACATATTGTTTTCAAATGGTTCTTCATTGAATTAAACTCAAACTTGTCAAGAATTAATTTCTTGTGGCATTCAATAATTTAAATGAGGTTCATAGGTTTCATAATCACGGGATCAAGATATTGATTTCAATTGTCTTGGTTCTTTGGTTCAATAATTTGTTGGATTGAGCTTTCAAACATTGATTCTTGACTTTCTTAGGTTTGATTTAATCTATCGTGGGTTCGTATCTATAATTGCTATGTGGATTGACATCATTTTTTCTATTAAAAAAACACAACTCCATATGTGAAAATTTCCTATGTACGACCCAATACCTCTTGTTGAAAATTATAGTTGTTTAGACCCAAATGCAGATTTAGAACAATTAAAAGCAACAAGTCGCTTATCAATTGGTTTTTAGATGATGAAGGCAATTAATCCTATTTGTCAGTCAAATAAAAAAAATAAAGAACACCAAATATGATTACGGAGGAAAATCCCTAACCAAATAAAAAACTTTGGGCAAACTTGGCCGTAAAATTACTAGAAAGGTTAATATATAATTAGTCCAGACACTGCTAAACTTTAGTTGATTCTGGCATCTAATTTGTAAATCACCTAGGAATTCCTTCGGTTGTGCACTCTCGCACTTCACAGAACTGTGGATCACTTTTTTCTCTGCGTGGATAGACAAGAATGAACCTCGTTCTCGATTACCAAACCTTCAAGAATCTCTTTCCGAAACTCTAGAAATCTAAAAGCTAATGGTGATGGTATGATTTTGTTTGGGTATTTACTCTTCCTGTATTTTGATCTATAGATTGATGCAAGAGATATTGAAATATGTATTTAGCTTTCAAAGAACAAATTCTTGACTTAAAATAAGACTCTACTAGTGAAGGATCAATATATGACATCAAATATATGAACAAATATTTGGTGGCTGAATCAATAGAGTTAATAAAATGTGTTATGATATTCAATAATGAGATCTCTAAAGCAAAATAATGATTCAACACACCTTGAGACGTTCATGGGACTATATATTTATAATGGATGTGTTTGGGATGAAAAAGGAATTCAAAATCAGCTTTAAAATCAAATTTTACTTTTCCTCAGATTGAGCCACCGCTCTAGAGCTTATTGGGCCACCGGTAAGTGGTCTCTGAACAGTCATTGTATTTTCATCATAACTTTCTCTTCCAGTGTTCGATTGATGTTATTCAAAGTATGTTGAAAATCTAACTCGAAGGACTACAATTCTTCTAGAAATAGCCATATTCAAATTTCAATTTTTTCGATGTGAAAAATGCGTTGAAAATGGTAATTACCAAAAAAAAAAGTCAAAAATGGTGTGGGGGCCTGGCCCCCACGTCCCTGCGCCCCTGGTCGTGTGTTAACACACAATTAACCAATTAAAAAAAAAAAAAAAAATTTACACCAAACAAAGTTTGACACCAAACATGATGTGTACAAGTGGCATTATTGTTCTTTTATAGCTGTCTTGGATTGGATCGGTCAACATACGCGTTTGTAAATATTGCAGCCATGTCCCTGATCTTTTATTTATGACATTCATGTCCCTAACTTTTTATCATTGTGTGTGCAATATCTTTACTAAATTAATCATACATTATATTTCAATCTTTACCTAAAAACTCAAGCAGATGAGAGATTTTCAAGATGATGTAAAAGTAATCATCGGAAAAAATAATTTTTTTACCTTTTTTTAAAAAATAAAATAAAATAAAATTTAGATCTCTTCATAA
>CAIGRS010274369.1:0-11196 GCA_903798395.1 Fraxinus floribunda
TTAACGGCCAAAGAAGAAGAAGAATCAATGTCAAACAACGAAAACTTCACAAAAACACAAGAAGAAGAAGAAGAATCAGTTGATGGGAATTCAACGTAAAGATTACGGGTTGATTGAGTGCAAAAATAGGAGTGGTTGAGTGGAGAAGAGGAGTAAAGAGTACGGGTTGATTGAGTGCAAAAATGGAGAAGATGAGTGGTTGAGTGGGATAAAGGTGGATGGCAAAAAAAAAAAAAAAAATTAATTACGACGATAGCACATTGTGACACGTGGAGCCAAATGTTTTGCCTCTTTTATATTGTAGTGATATGTTTTCCCATTTGAACGTTTTGTATAATATATTTGGCTGACATGATGTACTAGTTAACGTAATTTTTATCCATGTTGGCATTTATCACTAGGATTTTTGATTCCTCTATTTGAGTCACATTCTTGTTTTCATTCTTATTTTTCTACTCATTTTCAACTATCATTTTTTAATAAAATAATATTTTTCATCATATCAATAATTTTTCCTCATTTTTCAACCATATGGATGGCAACGGGACGAGATGGGATGGGGCGAGGTCGGGGGTGGTCGCCAAGCAATTCCCTGCCCCGTTACCCATTGGGGGGGGGTGGCGAGGCCCTTTACCCTGTTTACTAATTCGTTTAATTTTTTAAAATTTTTTTTTGATAATTTATTTTTATTGCTCACATTCATTAGAATTAGACAAATAATTTTAATTGCAATTTGCTATTAAAACGAATGAAATTTCGTGAAAATTTTCATTTAAAATATTAAATTCTAAAAAAAATTAAACGGGGCGGGCACCCGTTACCCGCCCCCGCCCCCGCCCCGGGGCAAAATTCCCCACCCCGAATACCCGATTAAGCGGGTTGTTCCCGTCATGTTCGAGGTGGGGCCCGTAAGTATCGAGTTTGTCGAGTTTTTTTGTCATTCCTATTCAACCATATATTCACTATCACATTACAAAAAAATGCATTCTCTCCTAAAAAATGTGCATCAAACACAAACATTTCCAACCTAGTGACGACTAATGTAACTCTGAGAACTTGAATGACCACTATGGCAAGAACAATATTTTTGACGATCATTTTGAGATTTTTAATAAACTTCAGCGACCTCAATATTCTCAAGGCAATTATGTACTCATAAATGAAATTTAAGATGTAGATGAATGTTAAAACAATATTGCAAATATGTTTCCTATAGATTAAGTGCATGTTTGGCTTATGCCAAAAATAAGCAGCTTATCCCATAGAAAATGAGAGATTGCTTCTTATAGAAGTCAAAACATTCAAAAAAAAAAAAAAGCTAGCCAGGTCTAAAGGTTTAGCCTCAAAAGGCTAACCCTATATGACACCAAAGTGGATGGACCGACACAGACAAGTAATGCCTGAAGAAATTGTGCGCAGCAAAAATATTCTTTGCTGTTTTAGGGCCATCTGGTAAAGCCTGGAAAATTTTGCCATGTTGATTTTGCTGTTTTCAAAATTTATTTTTCCTGAAATTCATTTTTAAACATTCTTTAAATAAAATACTTAATACGTAAATTTATAATTTTTCCTTTTTTTAAGTACACATTTAAAAAAGAAGACAACGACTTATCAAAGAATCAAAATCAAACAAAAATTTAAATTGTACGTGCTAATGGACCGAGAAAAATTGCTTCATTTGTATGCAGTGTAGGTGAGTTCGGGCCTGGGAGCGACGGATATCCGAGTTAAGACTTGGGGGAAAATAGTAACAAACGTCATCAACATCCTTAGTATGTTGCGTTTTTGTTCGAGATCAATTAGAACATTGAGGCTATATCTATTTTTGGGTCGAGTTCATATGTGATCAATTTTAATTTTTAATATCATTATTTTATTATTATATATACCAAATTGGTGAAATGAGGTCGCTTAAAATCTGAAATTAGATTCTATTAAACCCTGTCTAGTCAAATTTTTAGCACATGCTTTAAATCAAATAAGTAGAAAGCACCCCACGAAATGGCGACCAAATCTTACATTGAAATTAGTTCGATTGATAATAGTGTCCATTGATGTTTTTGGTCGGGCGAAGACACTTAGAACGGTAATAAATATTCATGTCATTTCTTGTCCTTCCATTTGTTAGGAGTGATAGTACATTTAGGAACCAAATCCCGTAACCTAGAAAATGTGTTTCTCCAATTCTTGGTTCTCACTTAATCAACAAATCAACGCAAGAGGACACCTAAATTTGAGTGAAAATTCATTTT
The DNA here is from genome assembly GCA_903798395.1 of Fraxinus floribunda. Lineage (NCBI taxonomy): Eukaryota > Viridiplantae > Streptophyta > Magnoliopsida > Lamiales > Oleaceae > Fraxinus > Fraxinus floribunda. Next base: position 2,253 of record CAIGRS010274369.1, read on the forward strand.
AGTCACTCGTTTTTTTCGAAATCATCTATGAAGTTTATGTTCTACTTCAATTTAGTCACCAATAACGATTTGTCACAAAATTTAGCATCATTTCAGACGTGACAAGTAATTTTATTTTTTTTAACAATACAAATATTAATGGAGATCGCTAATTGTGTTGCGCATTTGGCTTGTAAAAGATTCTTATATCGTTAATTAGTTAAAATTGCATATCAAATACTCGAATTTTGTGTTAAAAGCAAAGCTCTACATAAATTTCTTGTAAACTAACATTACAAAGAGTCCATGCAAGAAAATCAATTTGCAACCCCTTTGAGGGTGATCGAGTTGATGGAGTAGGTGAATGTGGATACCGAAGGTCACGAGTTCGAATCCCCTACAAATACTTCATCGGTCGAGCCCGTCGCACCGGGCTTACCTAGGGGCTGTCTGGTAAAAAATCTTTTCAGCTTGTAATCAATTTTTGTAACGTTAGGCGGGGCCCAGCATCACACAACAGGTCAACTTTTGCGGTTTCAACAGCTGCAATTGTGATTAAAATTGGAAAAGAATCCAAAACAGACAGGGCCCTAGTGTGGTTTATCTCTCCCGTGTAGTTTGCAAGCTACTACACATGGAGCGAGGGTTATCTAATGCGCACTCACAGTGGTCGGGCTTCTGCCCCTTCGGGGTGGTCGGGGTTCAGCTGACGAATAGCGGCTGCGAGTTCCTACATAAAAAAATAAATAAATCAATTTGCAATGTCAGCAAAAATGTCAACTTATGTCACAAATAGTTACTGATGACCCACTAAAACAAAATTGAAACTTAGTGATGAGTTTGGAACCCATAAAAGTCGAGTGATTAAAAATGAAATTTCGTTAAGAAAAATTGAAAAAAAAAAAAAATATTAAACGAAAGAGAAGAAAAGAAAATTCTATTAACGAAAGGAAAAGGCCGCCATTAGTTGGTTCTTGTCTTTTGCTTTTCCTGCGTCAAAACTGCTCCGACAAACACAAATATTAGGCATTGTGCACAAATCAAAGAAAAAAGGTTAATCTTATCGTTCTCGATTTGGTTCATTTATTTCTGGATATTTTCCTCCCATCTTGTTTCTTTCTTGAAAATCCAACACCATTTATTTCTTAAATAATATATAGAACATCAGACACCATTTTAAGCAAATGAGCAAAAAAAAGTTAGTATGGTCTTTCGGGTTATCGGAAATATGGTTATTGGTTGCCTTTAGGCCTCACATTCTTGGTAAAAAGGAAGGTTTGTGATTTGGATGATGAAAAAATATGGGATTCCGAGGTACAGTGAGACAGAAGAATGAACGAAAAACTGAGTAGCATTATCAAGGTGAAGAAATCACAAGCTAGTGTAAAGAAAAGGGCAAACAGCATATTTTCAACAATGTCGGTTGCCCATGCGGATGATGATGACATTATTGGAAAGACAACCAAAATGCAGGGAGAGACAATATCCAAAGGGCATAAGAATTATGAGCTCATGCTTAATTTGCAGCTTGGAATAAGGTATTAAAATGCCCTTAATGTATTCTGTCCTTGTTTAATTATTCTTGTTGTGTTGTGGCTCTTAATTCTCATTTTGGAAAGGAAAAAAGAACTTGAGTTTGAAAAGATTAACTGCATTCATGGTTTGGATTCATATGTAGGCTGTTCTTGATGTATACATGATGCGTGTAAATTCTCAATGTGTAGATGATGTGTGTTAATTTTGTTTTGCATAGGATTAGAGCGGTTAGATGAAGTGCTACAGGATTTCTGCGTGATAAGAAGATCCTTACGAGGTTAAAAAGCTAGTCTTATAGAACATGTTTGGGCCTTCTATGCTTTATTGTACTGATTGTTGGACTGTTGAAGGATGATATGAACGTCGCAGAAATGAGGAAGCTAAGTAAGATGGATGTGTGGACGTAATAAAGTGGATAAGTTAAGAAATGAGATTATACGGCAATAGTGGAGGTAGCACCAATTGAGTCCTTATACACTCTACATATTTGATTTGCTTCGGAGTGGAGTGATTTAAGTTATATTTATCTCAAACTTGTTGATAGTTACTAGTTGATTGTGTTCTTCGTGATATGTTGCTAAATATATGTTTCTATATGTATCTCATTTGTATCATCAATCAGACATTCTGTAGGAAGACCTGCTCCGGATACATCCCTTGATCTGAGAGATACAGCTTTTAATCCCAAGGAGAAAATGTGGACTCGATTTCCTCCGCAAGGATCAAAACATACTCCACCTCACCAATCGTGTGCGTTCAAATGGAAGGATTACTGTCCCTTGGTTTTCAGGTCAGCCACTGAAACATGTATCCCTAAGTGTTAGTAGGAACTCATTATTTCTGATGATGCTTTGTCCATTTGCACCAAATGGCCTGATTAGACCCTGTAATTATGTTCTTCAGGACATTAAGAAAATTGTTTAAGGTGGATCCAGCTGATTATATGATATCCATATGTGGAGATAATGCCCTTCGGCTGCTCTCGTCTCCTGGAAAAAGTGGAAGCTTCTTTTACTCAACCAGTGATGACAAATACATGATTAAGACCATGAAGAAGTCAGAAGTAAAAGTGGGTTCCTATGTGCTCAAACTTGCATTTGTGCTGGCATGAAAATATTTATATAATCATTTACTAATGACTAAAATTTCAATAAGAAAATGGACAATTTACCATTTTTTTCTCAAGCTATTTGGACAAATTGATGATGGAACAATGAACATTAAAACTCTGTTTATGTTTTACAGCGAAACATAAGACAATCTTGGGAATAATTGCAGAATTTTGTATTCAACTATATAACATTCTAATCCTGCTCAATAATATAATTGCAGGTGTTGGTAAGAATGCTTCAAGCTTATTACAATCATGTTCGAGCCTTTGAGAATACTTTGGTAACCAAATTTTTCGGCCTTCATTGTGTGAAGATGACTGGACCCACGAACAGGAAGGTAGTTAAAATGATCAGTAGTTTCTGTCATCAAACACTTTTTTTATTCATGATATGCCTCTGTTTTTATAAATGTAGGGTTTTTTACGCGCAGGTGCGGTTTGTTATAATGGGAAATTTGTTTAGCTCCGAGTATGCCATTCATCGACGTTTTGACTTGAAAGGTTCTTCACAGGGTCGTGTAACGGACAAACCTGAATCTGAAATTGATTCAACAACCACTCTCAAGGATCTTGATTTGAATTATATCTTCCGATTGCAGACATCTTGGTTCCAAGAGTTCTGCAGGTGATCACTTTCGACTCTATTTTCTTATGTTACTGGCAAGACTCTTACTCCTTATCATAGTTGCTTAACTAATAAACCCTATGAAAAAGTCCCAACATCTCGAAGTGGCTCAACTTGCACTCAATGCAGTATCCAGCACACATAATTATCCTTGACATTCTTTTCATAAGCAGAGATTTTCCCTATGCAGGCAAGTGGACAAGGACTGTTATTTTCTCGAGCAGGAGAGAATTATGGATTACAGTCTTCTGGTTGGGATTCACTTTATACAAATATCACGAACAGGGGAGCCACTAACAACGGAGGCTAGTATTTCCCCATTCCAGACTCCTACTGGTATATATGTAACCTCTATATGTATACTCTTTTTTCACACTGTATGTTTGGTACACAGTACTCAATAACAAGATTTTAACTTCTTTTTCTTATTTAATACTTGCTTGCTTAAGTGGAAGATACGTGAAAATTTTGTAGGGGGTAGAGATGAAGGTGGTGGACAAGCAGCTCCAGAACTATCTAGGTCAGATTTTGATCGTTCTGCTTGGAAATCTCTGACTTATGAATAAGGATTTGCCCCTCCTAATGTCATGTTTAAGTCTGAAACCTTGATTGAAATCACACTAAAAGAAGACCAATGAATTCATTTCTTTAAAAATTTGAACTTCCTATTACTACTTTTTCACTATATACTAAAGACAATCGGTTTAACATCGATGTTCATTGGTTAAACCTTTTTCTACACCATTTACATATAGAAAAAGATAAGACGCTTTTAAATTTAATAATCGACTTAATGACGGTGTTTTTAATTACCATTAGATTAGGTATGAACATGCCAGCGCGGGTTGAATTGGCGACAAGAAGAAATGACAGTGAGCTCGCTATGGTACCAACGGGGGAGTACTATGATGTCATCTTGATCTTGGGTATAATAGATATATTGCAAGATTATGATATTAGCAAGAAGCTTGAACATGCATACAAGTCATTCCATTATGATCCAAGTTCAATATCTGCCGTTGACCCCAGCCAGTATTCGAGGCGTTTCCGTGATTTCATCTTCAGAATCTTCACACAAGACACTACTTGAAACAAAGAGGTGATTAAATTGTAGGAACATAAGTGTTTTATGATTCAGTTAAGTAGAAGGTGAGCCTGTTGTAATTGTAAATGTAAGAATAGAAGATGTGGGTTAGTCTTTTTTGGACCCAATATTTTTGCTCCAGAAGTTGAGGACAGTATACAAATTCCAATGGAAGCAAGGCATTGTGTTTATACCAGTTACTCGTGGTCGAATTCTTATTTTCAATCTTCCACTAACTAGAACATTCCGTTCTCGAGGATAGTTTATGTCAAAAGGTAGTAGAAAGACTTATTTGCATCTCTCATATTTTTTAAGTAAGTCAAATATATATATAGTTTTAATGCAAACATAATTTTTGGATGAAAATCATCATTAAAGATAAAATATTCTAATTAATGAAATATTAAGTATAAGAATGTGGATGAAAAAAGATGAGAGAGAAAATAAAACAATAAATAATAGCTAGAGACTATAAAAAAAATAAAAAAATCGATTTGAATATAACCACCCATGACCCATTGATGTTTTCTTCCTCTCTACTACCCTTCTTTTACCACCTTCAGTTAACTAATTATACTTTAGTTATAAAAAATTCTGAATTTTAAATAGAGGAAATCATAATTTACATTAAATGAGTGGTTAGACATTTAGTAATTTAATTGAGACAGATTGGCTTACTATTTCAAGATAAGGAATTATTTAATGTAAATTAAACACTTTGGGTGCATTTGATTGTATTTACTTTCCTTTGAAAATGTTAGTTTTCTATACAAATTCCTACTTTGGAGTGTTTGATTGCTATTTTTTTTCATGAAAAATATTTTCCGACTTTTGAAAATATTTTTAAAATAGTAAAATATTTTTTTATTAAAAAAAAAAAGCAATCAAACACTTCAAAGTAGGAATTTGGATGAAAAACTGAAATTTTTCATAGAAAATAAATGCAATTAGTTTCTTGTATGTGTCGATAAATAAGACTTGAAAATGGAGCTAAATGAACGGTGATTAGCATAGTGAATGAGGGAGAAATAGAATTGGACGAAACTGCCCCTATTCTAGAATTGGTCAAATTTGTCTTCTTCTTTTTTTTTTTTTCCATTTTTGAGGTCAATTGATTAACGTTTTCGTCATTTTGGACTACACCTGCAAATTTATCAAAGGTTTGGGACTTGTGGTGGCACAAACAGAAGAATAAGGTAAATTATGCAAAAAAAAAAAAAAAAAGTTTGGGACTGCATGTGCAATTTTCCCATTATTTTATTTCCAGTTATTAAAGTTGAATGCCTTTTGTACCATACTAAGATGGAGATTATCTAAGAATTTTAAAGAAATATAATAATAAATCTATACATATTTATACATTACTAATTTACTCAAACTTAGATAATAAATCTATACATATTTCCACATAACTAATTTACTCAGACTTATGCAAGGAAATTTGTGATTAGAACTCAATCAAATGTCACAATTAAAGCATAATTAACTGTAATAAAAAGTAGTTTCTACTGATAAATTTTAACAGGATCCAAATACAAACTAGTTTAGAATATATATTTATTTATTAAAAATATTTATTAAGCACGTTATAATTATAAGGCATAAAATTGTTATCTTCTAAATTTGGTACGCCAAGCAATGATTACAGACAAGGATACGTTTCCATATTTAACTGATTTTAGCATTAATTATGTACCTATATAAAGTTCATGGCTTTGCAATTTTTTTCATACTCTAGACAAGCTGGCAATGGAAACCCTAGAAAAGCTGGCAATGAAGATGAAGGAAAAAGTTGTGGAACAAGGGTCCGAATCGAAGGTAGAAGACGAATCTACTTCTCGTGTCGGATTAGATCTTGAGCTTTATAATTTGGGTTCTTCTCGTGCGAGTGAGCCATCAAATGAAGAGGGACGACGATTAGAGCCTAAAGTATTCACATGCAGCTTTTGTAAGAGAGAGTTTTCGACTTCTCAAGCACTCGGCGGGCATCAAAATGCCCATAAACAGGAGCGTGCATCGGCCAAGAAACGACATGGCCTAGTAATGGAAGTGGCTGCACCGCCGCCTCCTTCTCCTCTTTTGGGCGGTGGCCATCCACCGTATCCTTACCATCATTACTCCAACTTTCCTAATCATCACCACCAAATTATCCCTTTCTATGGCACTTTGGATAGATCGGTCGTTCCGGTTCGGTCCGATTCCATGATTCATAAAAAATCTTATAATACATGGTTTTCTTCTAGCCATGAAAAGTTGTCCAGGCCATTTTTCATGAATGAAAGGCTGTTGATACAAAATAAATTACAGGCACGTCAAATGAATGCTGGATTTGGCCATGAAAAGGCAGAAAGCGGAAGTGCTGCTCTTGTTTTAAGACTTAGTTCTATGGATAATACAGCACCGAATAAGGCAATGGAAGGCAATATTAATAATCAAGAACTTCAACTGGGGCATTCGAATAGTGATCAAACTGATGCATCGGGTCTTGATTTGAATCTAAAGCTTTAATTTATTTATTTCTTATTCATTCATTCATTTATTTATGTATTTTTACTTGGTGTTGTTCAGTTTTGATTTAAGAGTTATTACATATTTCCAATTTTCTTGTAATAAAATATATTATTGCTATCATTTCTCATTATGAATTTCAAATTTTAAATTTAAAACAATTTATTGTTTGTTGATTAATATATAGTCTATAATTATGGGATTACTATCTTTTTCTCCCTAAATTAATGAAAGCAAAGACTTAATCAATATTAATTGTAAAATCAAACATTTTTTAGCTCTTCTGTCCAAAGCTCAGTCCCCCAAATAGGTTGGAAAAGCACTCAAAAATATATATTAAAAAAAAAGGTTTGAAAATATGGTTTGTGTTCAAAGCTTGAATTGGTGGCTTAAGTTTAAAAATTTACTTTTAAGTGAATTTAGTGATATAAAAAACAATATTAAATAAATAACTTTTTTTGTGAGAGTGAAAGAACTTGTTCGATCCTTATTTTTTTCAAAATACATTTTTTTCTCTCTTTTTTTCAATCACACATTTTTCGATAAAATAATATTACACGCAACCCAACAATTTTTCCTTCATTTTTAACAACACATTCGCCATTAATCTACTATTTTAAAATGCATTAAAAAAAAAAGGCTCAAACAGGTCCAAAATAAGCATATTTTGAAATTAAAAATATATCTAGTTTTGTTAAAAAAAAAAATTAATAATAATAACTCTTTCTACTAGAAATTAAGTAAATAAAGTTATTTAAACTTAGGATTTGGATTAAAAAAAAAAACTCTTAAGAAGTTGGTATAAAATGAAAGCCCCTAAAATCTTTATGAACATTCTAATTTTTCTTAGTTCAAACTAGTTCTGGATGTGATTTACCCTATTTATTTATGGTTTTTACTTTAATATCACCTTTTTTTATGAATCCATATGAAATGTTTAATACTCAATATTGATCAAGATTAAATATGCAATTAAAAGATTATTTTGCTTTTTTCCTTTAATATCATTCAATTTATAGCTGTATAAGGTTACAAAAGTATATATTTACATAATATAACTTGTTGGGGGTGGGGGTAGTTTCATATAAAAATTATGGTAAATTAATAACTAAGTCCATTATCCAAGTTTAAATATGATTTTCATATATAGTCGATGGCCAAATAATAGGGCAGTGTCACTTGAAATTTCTTTATACATTTATTTCGATTGATTTGATACACGCACGAGCTTCATTTGGGAACTCATTAAATAAGTTTTATAATGGATGATTCATCTTGATCGCGATAATAATTGCACAATCAATTCTCAATTTTGATAATTTTAAATGTATAATTTTTCCTGTAGCCAATAAAATTATTACATAACATAAATTGATGCAGTCCCAAAACCCGTATGGATCACTTATTTAGATGGTTTTCATATTATTTAATGTATTAAATTAAAATTTTGTATATATTTGCAACGAGTTATTTTTATGATTGTGTTGACAGTAGAATTTATTTAAACAAGTTTGATTTTCTAATGTTTTTGCATCAAGTCAGAGAGAGAGAGAGAGAGATTAAATAGTCGATCAAGTCTAGTGATGGCAAAAAAAATTCGTCGGGGCGAAAAAAACCCACACCAATGAGTTGGCGGCGGGGAGGGACAGGGCACGCGAAGAATAAAAAATAATAATTAACTATAAATTAAAAAAAAAATTAATTAACTGAAATTTTTTTAAAAAATAAAATAAACGGGGCAAGTCCACGCCCCGCCCCGAACCCATCATGTTGTCATCTGTAATCAAGTCAAATGATAATGAAAAATAAAATTACTTGTAATTGGACCGATTCCTAACATATCGAGTCGAACCAACACTCAATTCGATTTTCGAAACATTGTCATGAGATGTGAGGATTGAGGCACGAAAAACTAAACTAGGAAGGGTTATCCCAAATCTAACTCCGTCGATACGAATTTACATATCAATTGTTGTAGGCTTGAGAGCCAAAGACTAAAGTCAAAAAAACTCTCAAAGTTGTTGATCCTTCAAATTGTGTAGATAATAAATGTGCATTCAATTGTAGAGTCCTACTAAATAAATAAATAAAATATATATTT
>CAIGRS010274372.1:0-13764 GCA_903798395.1 Fraxinus floribunda
TAATTAGTGAAAAATAATTTAAAATTTTTAATTTTGCCCATAATTTTTTTTAAATACTTTATATATTTTTAATAGGTTTTTATGCAATGACCCGCCAGTTGAACCACTAACACATTAACCCGCTGTATTGTTCGAGTCAGTGTTTGAGTCGAGTCTGACAACTATGCTTGAAACTCCCGTGGTTATAGCCATTATCAAAAGTTGTAAATGGATTGTTCATAATGGAATTAACTCATCATTATGGAGTCATTAGTCACTTGTGGAACCGATAATAGAGCTCGATTTTTTCCTCTGTTCTACACACAAAATTTCCTTCGACTTTAAATTTCTTTTTGCCTAAGTTTTTTTCCAATTTTTGTAACTGAAACAAAACAACAATCAGGAACATGCCTACAATTAACGACATACTACTAAATATTATACCAAAATAAATTTGTAAAAATTAACTGATATCCAATGCTTAATCTATTTTAAGTAATTGAACACAAATAAAACAGTCGATAAATCACTATTATATTGATTACAACCCCTAGAAATCAGCTACATTAAACTCGATGATTTTAATAATTGCAACCTGTAACTATTTGAAAATTATTTTTCTAAATGTTAAGGTAAAATGAAGGTTTTTTTTTTTTTTTTTTGAGATTTTGTGCAATAATATTAGCAAGCCTTTTTTCACTATTCATGTTAGTAAATTTCATATTCTTTAATTTGAAGATTTGACCACGTGAGCGGACACGAAATTAGTGAAAAATCCCTTGACAATCATATAACATAACATGTATGTGACACATTGTTGTGATTTTTTAAAAAATGTATATGAACAATACAAGCATTCGAAATTATGGATCCATTTGAACAATTAATTTGGAACGATATGAGATTTTTCTTCACTAATTAATCATGTATTAACTTTATCGTCGTTATCCCATCTAATACATATTATACTGTGTCACGACATCGTAATTTTTAATATTTCAGGTCTAATATACACCAGGTTGCATCGTACCAAGTGATCATTGATGTTTAGTGAAATCATATATTTTCTTATGTTATTAGCTTGTTATGAATTCTTAATTATGATCAATGTTTTAAAATCAGATCGGTCCAACTGGGAAAATCGAGGCCAAAATTAGTTCGATTAGACTTATAAAATCTCTAATTAAAAACCCTCCCTAAAACTCGTTAAACCGGCTGATTTTTGAAAAACCCATGAGAAATTCTCGATTTAACTAGTTCAACCTATGTAAATGCATATTTTTAAAATTTTTAAATGTAGATATTTTTTAATTTTTGTAAATGTATATTTCTTAATTTTTTTAAAAATTACCGGTTCGACTCCTATTCAACCTTTTGACCATTGACCCTTTCTCTTTTTCGGATCGATGGCTGGGTCAACTTTTAAAACATTGATAACACAAATTAAGTGTAATTTCGTGCTACATGGATTGGCATAATGTATTGTATGTTATGTACTAAGCTTCTTTGACTCTAATATCATGATACAAGATGCAAAACATATTACAAACTATATTTGTTTGATAAAATACATGAAATCATGTGTGACGGAAGTCATTAATGCATTTAGGATCTATTAAATGTAAAAGAAAGGGTGTTAAAGTTCATAAGCAAAGATGTTATCTATGTATGCCGCACGTCATATATTCCAGTTATAACATGTGACATTTTATAATTGACATGGTATGTCACATGTAAACATCAAATATAAGAACTTCAATATTACAACTGATAGATTTTGCATGCATAATAGTTTTTTTTTTTTCTTGTTGACGTAGGAACCCGCAACCGCTATCCACCAGCAGAGTCCCGACCACCCCGAAAGTGCAGAGGCCCGACCACTGTGAGTGCGCACTAGGTAAACACTGCTCCATATGCAGTAGCCCGCAAACTATACAAGAGAGGTAAACCGCACTAGGACGGGTTCGGTCGAAGAAGTGTTGACAGAGGATTCGAATTCGTGACGTTCGATAATCGCGTTCACTTGTTCCACCAACTCAACCACCCTTGAAGGGGTACATAATAATTTTTGATAGTAGTAATACTTGGTGATTAGTTCAACATCAAGAGAACTCAACATAACTAAAAGATTTAGGATCCAAAAATATGGATAAATATGAGATGATGCTAAGTAACAAAATATTAAAATAACGTGCGTTATAATAAAAACAAAGCCGTTAAAGATAAAACAAAAAATCTCACATATTCAATCCTGTCATATTGCGCATCAATGTAAGCCCTTGTTTGACATCCATTTTTTTTTTTTTTCTCATTCTCTTTATCATTTTTTCTCTCTTTCTTCATTTTAACAACACATTCTATCAATAAAATAATATTACAAATAATTCTTTTCTTATTTTTTAACAACATATCCCTCCATTAATCACTATTCCAAATCTAATTCTTCTCAAAAATGGGTGTCAAACACAATCTAAATAGCAAGTAAATGTAATTAAAAACATTACATTTCTCTTAAATTAAAGGTCAAAACCAAATCATGAAAAAAACATTTATAATTGTACTGCACGTTTGCGTCTTTGCACATTCATAGGATTGTTATAAAACCTCTATTTACGCCCCTCGGGGCATAGATCAGTGGTGCAAAGGACGAGAGTGAGATAGTCTCGGCTAAACTGGTAGCCGCAGTATGAGGGTTCGATTCCTGCCTCTAACAAGGTTTGGAATTGGACTATTTATGGACACTAGTATGACAGTTCTTGTACCATCGCCTGTTGAGGCACATCCCGCGATTTATCTCCTTCACGATGCTCTAGGGACAGGACGGTGGGGGCCCTTAAAGTTGGGGTTCAACCCCCTTTTTTTTATAAAACCTCTATTTACATTTTCAAAGCTAGGAGAGAGGTAAAAGGTTAATAAATAAGAATATCTCGGTCAATATTCGTCGAATTTTAATTGGAGACTGTTAAGAATTGATCGCAAAATCATGACAATAATGAAATAAACAAAAACTAATAAGAACACCAAAATTTATGTGAAAACCCAATATGGGGAAAAAACCACAAGAAGAAGAGGGGAAATTCACTATAATCAATAATGAATGTATTTACAATATCAAGATCTTCATGCTCTCAATTGAACTCTAAACTCTCAAGATTTTGTGTAATGTATATATGGAGATAAAATAATGTGGAATATATATATATATATATATATATTCCTAAAATCCGCAAAATCTTGAAAAATTCATATAGGTGCACCACGGGGCTCGGGGCGTTGTTTCAACACAGAGGCCCGACGCCTCTGCCCAGTTTTTTCCTTCGTGGCGCTGTGACGATGGTGCTACGACCCCCATCCTCGGGTTTAATTCTTCCAATGATGTTTTCACTATCCTAAAGTCTTTTTTTCTAGGCCGAACTCTCAATACTTGATGAAATTTGATCTTTATTAATTAGGACTTACAAAACCAAAACTCCTTAAACTTCTTTTATTCAACTAAACACCAAATCATATGGAATTTGGGTTATACCACAACAAATCTCAATCTTGAACCAAATTCTAATACAAGGAACTCAAAAACACAATCCCAAGTAAACACCACTCCTCTTCCAAACAAGCCCCAATTGGCTAAATCAATTATTTGTAATCACATTAGCATGATTATCCTTGGTACCAACCTTGTTCACTATAATATCACCAAGAACAATCACATCAAGCACAAAATGATACATCACATCAATGTGCTTAGTCCTCTCAAGAAACATCTTATGCTTAGTCAAGAAAATAGCACTATGTTACAATATACTGTAGAAATATGTAAAATTTCACTGATTTCACCAATCAATCATCTCAACCACACAGTTTCCTTACATGTCTCTGTAATGGCTATATACTTTGCCTCTTTTGTAGACAAAACTACCGTATTCTGCAAAGTAGCTTTCTAGTTGATAGCACAACCTCCAAGTGTAAACACATATCTTGAAAGTGATCTAATCTTATCAAGATCCCCTACATAATCTGAATCCACATAATGACGCCATCTGCATTTTTACCAAAATGAAAATAAGTATTAGAAGAGCCCCCAGTTATCTGAATATCCACTGCACTGCTTTCTAATGTTCCTTATCAGGATTTGTCATGTATCTACTAACTACACTGAATACATGAGCCAAATCTAATCTTGTACAAATCATAGCATACACGAGCGAACCAACTACACTGGAATAAGGAACATAAGAGATGTAATCAATGTCTTCATCTGACTGAGGACACAAGTTAGATGATAATTTAAACTGGGCAGCTAAAGGAGTACTGAACGTCCTAGCATTCACCATATTGAACTTTTGAAGCACCTTCTCAATGTATCTCTTTTGACTTAAATACAATCTGTCAACCTTCCTATCCCTCAATATTTCCACACCCAAGAACCATCCATGTTGCATTCAAATCTTTCATGTCAAACTCCTTACTAAGTTAAGATTTCACCTTCCTGATCTCTACTTTGTCCTTGGCTACTATAAGTATATCATCAACATATAATAATAAATATTTGATCAATCCACCATATCCTTTCTGAAGTACACACAATTATCATATGAGTAATCATGAATGAATTGAACATTTTATACAACTGCCTTAATGACTCGTCAGTCCATACAAAGATTTGTTCAACAAGTATACGGTCTTCCTTTCCAGAAACTATAAAACCCTCTGGTTATTGCATATGAATGTTCTCCTCAAGTTTTCTATATAAGAATGTTGTTTTGACATCCATCTGCTTATGTTCCAAGTTATTCTTAGCCACCACTCCTAGTAAAGCCCAAATAGAGCTACACTTTACAACTGGTGAGAACACATCTATGAAGTCAACACCTAGAATCTGATTGTAGCCCTTTGCCACCAATCTAGTCTTATACCTTATGTCTTCAATCCCTGATGTGCATTCCTTTCTTTTGAACACCCACTTATAGCGAACAACATTTTTGTCTTTAGGTAATTTCACCAAGTCCCAATTATTATTTTTATTCAATGATTCCATCTCCTTCTGCATAGCAATCAACTATCTGCTAGAATCACTGCAACTGATTACCCCTGAGTATATAGCAGGCTCCTTAGTAGAATCAATACTGTTAGCCACACTCAATGCATAAACTACCAAATCTGCTTCTCCGTACTTCTCTAGAAGTCTAATATGCTTGGGAGGTCTATCATTCACAATTGAATACTATGATATTGCAGGTGGTATATGCAAAGTAAGCTTTGAATTAGATTGATCCGTAGTAGACTGTTCTGAAGTTTGTAATAGTCCCCCTGGACCAATTTTCAACTCCACTTGAGTTGAATGATTTTGTTCCTCAATTTTATTAGAATCCCTATGAGGTGAATTATGAATCATAGTTAGTTCATCAAATACTACATCTTTACCAACTACTACTTTTCTTCTCTCAGGACACCACACTTTATACCCCTTCATACCTTATTTTTACCTAAGAAAAATGCACTTTCTAGATCTATACTCCAACTTCCCACTATCCACATGAGCATAAGTAGGACACCAAAAAAATTTCAAATCAAAATAACAAGACGGTTTGCCAAATCGTACCTTTTCTGGTGTCTTTTTTTCAAAGGTAGCTGAAGGTGAACGATTAATTAGAAAACAAGTTGTAGTAACAGCTTCAACCCAAAAGGTCTTAAGAAACCCAAAATTTGAAAGCATACAACGAACATTTTCTATCAAAGTTCTATTCATTCATTTTGCTACACTATTCTATTAAGGAGTTCCAAATACTGTTTAAGTGGCTCAAGATACCTTCAGTCCTGCAGAAACTATTGAATTCATGTGAACAAAACTTCAACCCATTATCTATGCGTAGACATTTTACATGCTTTCTGGTATATTTTATATAACTGTTTTTCCCTCCTCGAAGGTCCCAAATATATTACTCTTCCACTTTTAATGAGAATACCAAAACTTTCCTGTAGAAGTCATCAATCACTATCAACAAGCAATAAGCATCTCATTTTGAAGATACCCTGGCCGGACCCAAAAAGTCTAAATGGATATACTTAAGTGTTCCCTTCGTGTTGTGTCTTCCCTTAGTGAATTAGACTCTTTTCTGTTTCTCAAAGACATAATGCTCACAAAAATGTATCTTACTGGTCTTCTGTCTATCAAGAAATCCCATCTTACTCAACTTGTCATACCATTCTCACTCATATGCTCGTGTCGTATATGTTAAAGTTTTGTAATTTTTTCACCTGTCAAATAAGAAGTAGAAATTGTTGCATCCCCTATTACTGTGGAACCCTATAAAATGTACAACAAGAGTACCCTAGCTCACCTTCAAAACTCTACACTCACTAGTGTATCTATAACAGTTTAAGTCAAGTGCACTTAAAGATATGAGATTTCTCTTCGATTTTGGAACATGCTTTACATCTGTAAGTGTTCTAGTAGCCCCCATCAAACATTCTGATCCTGACTGTATCAACTCCGACAATTTTGCAAGGCACGTTGTTTTTTAGAATCATTGTGCCTCTCGAAACTCCTTCGTATGTTATAAACTCATCCCTATTAGGACACATGGAAAATACATGCCGAGTCAAGAACTCATTCCTTACAAGGTTTAGAACCCATGTCAGAAATCACAAGAAGTTCTCCTTTACTTTATCCATCTTCCACAACATTAGCCTCCGTAGTGTTTACATGTTGCTTTCATTTATCATTAGTATCGCAGCCTTGTTTTTGTTTTTCAAAGCATAGCAATCAACACTAATATGTCCCTTCTTCTTACAGTAGTGACATGTCTTCTCAACATGTCTAGACTTCGATCTGCCCCTCATATTTTATAGCAATCAGCTCTAATATGTCAGTTCTTGTTATAAAAGTGATATGTTTTCTTTGCATGTTTAGACTTCGATCTCTGCCCTTATATTTCTACTAAGATTCCTATCTTGATTTCTTCCACGAACAACCAGGCCTTCATCCTGACTCCATAGATCCTCCAGCAAGACGTCTTATCTTCTCCTTAGATAATAAAGTATAATAGACCTTTTCCACGGTGAAAGTATCGACTATAGAGAATAGTATCTTTAAAAGTCACATATGATGGCTGCAACGAATACAACAATATCAAGGTCAAATCCTCCTCATCATACTTAACTTTCAATGTCTCTAAATCAGCCATGATTTCTTTGAACATATTTAATTGATCATCCAATGACGCATCTTCGAACGTCCGGTGAGAATACAAGCTTTGTTTCAAGTGTAGCTTGTTGTTCAAGCCCTTTATCATACAAAATTGCTCCAATTTCAACCAAGTTGAATGTATTTATAAGCCAAGCAAGGCTTCCTACAAACCCATATGCGCGAGAACCACTCGTATTTTCACTTGCCATTAAGTAAATCTCGTGTTTTGATCCAATAATGGAATATCATATTTCATTGATGTCATGCGGAGCAACCAACTTGCTCTGATACCACTTGTTAAAAATTGATCGCAAGATAATGGTACTAATAAAATAAACAAAAACAAATGAGAATACCAAAATTTATGTGAAAACCCAAGATGGGAAAAAAGAACCATAAGAAGAAGAGGAAAATTAATGAACGTATTTACAATATAAAGATCTCAATACTCTCAATTGAAATTTAAGATCTCTAACTCTTAAGATGTTGAATGTATATATGAAGATACAACAATGTTGAATATATATATAGGAGCCTCTTTTTGGAGTTCAAGTTGTTGAAGAACTCATAAAATCCGCAAAACTCAAAAAAATCAGTCTAGTGGCGCCTCAACGTTGGAGCATCGTATCCCGGTGCCTAGCGCATTGTTTCAACACAGGGGGCGTCGGGTCTTCTACCCAGTTTTTTCCTTGTGGTGTGGTGGTTCCCATTCTCTACTTTGATTCTTCCAATGATATTTTTACCATCCCAAAGTCTTTCTCCAAACCAAACCCTCAGTTCTTGATGAAATTTGATCTTTATTAATTAGGACTCCCAAAATCTAAACTCCTTAAACTTCTTTTATTCAGCCAAATACCAAATCACATGAAATTTGGGCCACACTACAACAGAGACTAACAATAAGAAGAAGCATCATCCCATGTCCCATATTTCAAGCTAAAACTTCCTCACCTTTTATGAGCATGCTCGAAAAAAACAATGCAAGAACAAATATCCCAACTCCTTGCTTGACTTTATAGAGATATCTCAATACTCTTTGTTGCTTATTCAGGGGATTATATAATATATCAGCAAATGTAGATAATATGCAATAATTTGAAGAAAAGACAATAGACGTGTGGGGATGAAATGTTCAAAGTACATGTGTAACAGCCACTCTCCGTTAAAAGAGAAAATATGGGGAAAAATGTAAGGCTCGGTGGCCACTTAACATAGAGTCTACAACTATGCCACAATAATTAAATGCACAAGTCATCGATCATTTTTTCCTATCTTCCCAATATTTGCCCTGACCCTCAATTTCTATAATTTTACTTAATAATTTAAGCGAATAATACTATTAAAACTAGACAAAAGAAAAAGTTTTCTTTATTCGGATAGAAAAATGATAAGTGCATTTTTGTACACTTATTCGGGTCATATTACTAAGCTTTTGTGTCGTACTAGTATTGAGTTTTATTTAACTAAGGTTAATTTTATCTTATTTCATTTTTGGATGTGTTTCTAAGCAATTGAAAAAGAAAGAATAATCGATTGGCCAATGGATGGTAGTTTGGGGACTAATATGCATTTGAGTAAAAGTTGAAGTACTAAAATTGAAATAATTTGATGTGGAAGACCAAATGGAAGAAAAAATGAAGAAAATGGTTAAAAGAAAAATTCTTGAAGTTTTTATAACTGGGTAACCGCCCAGTTATATTAGTGGGTTGGCCGCCCGACCCTAAATTTCAATAATAGGGGCAATTTGTTATGCCAGGCTAAATCGGGAAAAAAAATTCTGATTTCCTGATTTGATTTCAACTTTTATGGAAACAAATATTGTGATGTCTTTTAAAGACCTAGAGCCATCCAGAACTGAAGAGCACGAATTATAATACATTCTAAGATATTTTAGGAACATAGAAGGAGACAAGAAACACGAAAATAGATTCCAAAATTCGAAGATTCAAGTCAAACTTTATTTGAGTAATGTCGGTTCTTCAATATTTCTTTTTTGTTTCTTTCTCATAACATGTCGGGCTAGATTTCTTTGTACTAGGATAACGATGAACCATGTAATATATATTTTTAATCTCTAGTTTTACATACTTGACATTGAAAGCATGTTTTTGGATATTGAATAATTTTTATAATTTTCTTTTCCACAATTATTTTGCATGGTAGATGTGTGAATGTGGTGACCTATTTTATACATTCAAAAGAATGAAAATGTGTTCGACATATATAACTTGTCATATGGTCCGATAGGAAATAGAGATATATCGCTATACTCTATATAAGTCTTTAAGTGTTTATAAAAATTAATGCACTTTTGTGTGTTCGCATTCGTCATAAAACTATAGTCGGGTCACTATGAGAGTAGCATTACTTGAAAGAGATTGTTAAATAAAATAAGTATATTGATTCCACAAAATTTAATCGTGTTGTCAATGTGTAGAACTAAGGTTTAGAATGATTATTATATCGGAATGTGAGATCCTAGTGCGTTTTTCAATTATTAAATACATTAATTTGTATTTAGTATAATTTGCATTTGGTTAAATTAATTTACTCATTATTGCATAAGTAGATTAATTTATTCATAATTTGGTCACAAACAAACGCAAAATATTATTCTTGTTTCGGTTAAGGTTGTGATAATTAAAAACCCAACTAATCAATCTCTATGGGACGATATTTGAACTCAAATTTCACTTTATTACTTGTTAATGAACCGTACAGTTACGGTAATTTAAATTTGAAAGATACTTTCGTGAACAAGTTTTTGACGCCGTTGCCTGGGAATTGAGTTTTAGTTTGATTTTTATATATCTTGACACTAATTCAGACTTCTACTTGTATTCTTGTATTATTATTTTCGTTCCATTTTAGTTTTTTCTCTCTTTTTCATGATATATAAATTAACAAAAATAGAAGGATAAAAGATGACTGTGATTGATTTCAACAAAATGCTCGTATATGACTTTATCATAAGGCAATAACAATTGGCAGCTCAAGAGATTGATGAGGGAAATATGATTGTGGGAGACTTCATTATAGGACAACGACTAAGAGATATAAAAGTAGAATGTGAACTTGATGAAACTGTCCTGGATGACTTACCCATTACATTATTTCTCTCAACACAATTTGATGTGGGTGATTTGTCTATGGGATTATTTCTTCCATCGGTTATTAATGGAGATCAATTAAGGGAATCACATCAACCAGACTTCTTACAAATACAACAAGAGGAGAAGAATCTCCATGAAGATATCAAGGTTTCTGCCAGAAGTTTTGAACACGAACGTTGAACTCAAGAAAACTTCAATTAAAGAAGAGAAGCATGAAAAGATCGAGAAATTAATCATAACGGGCGATAAAGAACTTCTAGTATTCAAAGAAAAGGAAATCCTCGACTTCATGGCTTACTCAAAAATAGAGTTTGTGATTAAACCTTATAAGGAGATTGAGGTGTACATTGTTGAGTTCGAAATGGATGAAGATAAGGATGTCATACTACTTGGAGAATGACAAGATTAAAGTTTGGAAGAAAGTTGCAATATGGAACAAAGTAAAATTAAGCAAGCTAAGCAGGACCTCCAAAGTCATATTCAAAGTGTCATGAAACACTGATGAAAAATTCGAGCTCTAGACTTTAAATTAAGCGCTTAATGGGAGGCAACTGATTTTTCTATCCCTTTTTCCTTATTTTGATTAACTCTTACAATTAAGCGCTTAATGGGAGGCAACCTATTTTTCTATCCCTTTTTCCTTATTTTGATTAACTCTTACATTACAAGTAGTTTTAGGGAATGCATTAATTTAGAAATTCATGCATTTAAACGATTTTTAACACATTTTAGGCAATACTTTAAGACTTGCATTAGTAACTTAGAAATGTTTACTTATTGAGTTCATTTTAGTTAGGCTCATCGTTAACATCCTAATATTACGTTAAACTTACATTGATGTGATATGCATTTTTAAAGTTGCACCTGGGTTTCAATCTTCATAACATTAAAAGATTAAAACTCTTCTTGTTGTGAATACATTACAAATATTTAAACCTTATATGCTATCATTAATATTTATTTTAAATTCTTGAAACAGAAAGTTGAAGCCTAGCAACAAAGAAAAGTGGTGGTTGTCATGACATCTATCAATTGGACCAGTTTAACCTATCTGTATCTACCTCATAAAGTTTCTGATTCTTTACTCCTTTATTTTGTTTATGTTTGTTTTTACATTGGGTACAATGTAATCTTTTTATTTGGGGGTGGGGGTGGGGGGGCAAGTATTCGGAGAATTAAGATCTTTATTACTTACTTTTCAACTACTTATCGAGGTTGTATAACTAATTTAATCTAAAAAAAACCAAAAATAGTGTCTAGTAGAGTGTTAAACGACTTACCGCCTATAATGATATTTGTTTGAATTGAGTATAGCTTTTGCTACAATTTCGCAACATCGTATCTTATGCTTTTACTTGAGCGTTTATTCATGTTAGACTTGCTTACTTGAGCACATAGTCATCATCGACTTATTACTTATGTTAAAACATGACTTGATTATGTGAATTTAATGTTGATGTGTTGACCTAAGTTTGAGTAAAATCACTAAATCTTTTATATAGAAACCAAATTGCTAAAAAAACAGTTTGGGGTGGGAACGTTAGTGCTTGTTTTTATAGAAGTTTGATAGTTTGGAGTTCTCGGATCAGATCTTTGGTTGAAGAAGTTTGAGTTAAGAAGTCTAGAACGGGCACTGACCAATGTTAAAATTTGAATCCTGTTTCAAAAGAAAATGTGATACATGTTACACTTCTTTTCGTAACTTTTATGACTTGAGTTATCAAGCATGTTGAGGTATTTAAAACCTGGTGCCCTATGATTATCTAATTTGGGAGTTATCGATCTAAAATTCGCTACAAAGATTATTTAGAAAACTTAATGGAAGGAAGTCTTACACATAAGATGTCAAGAAAAAAAAAAGCAGCAATCAAAATATATTCATAGCAAAAGAAAGAAAAATGGATTTAGATTATCAAAAGTGAGGTGTCCGGTAAAAATTTCAAGATTTGAACTCTGAAAATTAATGGTGTGACTTTGAGAAATAATTATCATTTTCCTTCAAGAGATATAAGTATTTAGTTATGATCGCTTTGTGTGGAAAAATGCAATTTAATGATTATTAGGAACCAACATGTGCGAAAAATACATTACGATTGAAGAGAATAGCATAATGAGTAATTTTGCACGAGATGTGTGAGGAAAAACTAACCACACAAGGATTGGGATTATTATTAAATCAACAACACTTAATTGGTTGTGTTCTAGTCTGGGTGCAAGTTCAATATTGGCTAATCACACACACACACACACACACACACACACACACACACACACACACACAAACTCGAGCATCGGATAAGTAAAACTTTATTCTTGATGTTGTTTAGATCTTTTTAAAGTGTTGTTTAAATTCGATTATCAGGTATATGGTAAGCCGTTTAATGTTGAATTTGTTATTGGAGATTTGTTTATATCANACACACACACACACACACATACTAAGTCAAGTATCGGATAAGTAAAAATTTATTTTTGATATTGTTTGGATCTTTCTAAACTGTAGTTTAAATTTGAACCTGGGGTCTATGGTAAGCCCTTTAAAGTTGAATTTGTTATTGGAGGTTTGTTCAAGTTAGTGATATGGTTTATTTCCTAAGTTTTGTCATGTTTTGTTTTGTTCGAGGACAAACAAAAGTTTTAGTTTGAGGATATTTGATAAGTGCATTTTTGTGTATTTATTCGAGTCATATTACTAATCTTTTGTGTCGTTTTAGTATTTGATTTTACTTAACTTAGGCTAATTTTTATTTCAGTTTTGGACCCGTTTCTAAGCAATTGAAAAAGAAAAAAAAAGATCAATTGGCCAATGGATGGAAGTTTGGAGACTAATATGCATTTGAGTAAAAGTTGAAACACTAAAATTGAAGTAATTGGATGTGGAAGATCAAGATGGAAGAAAGAATGAAGAAAATGGCTAAAATAAAAATTTGTGAAGTTTTTGTAATCAAGCAACCGCCCAGTTATATTAGTGAGGTGGTTGCCCGACCCTAAACTTCAATAACATGGGTCATTTGCTATGCTTGAGCGGCCGCCCTATCTACTACTGGGCGCCCGCCCGGCTAAGTCGGAATTTTTTTTTTTTAATTTCCTAATTTGATTCCAACTCTAATGAAATCAAATTTTGGGACATCTTTTAAAGACTTAGGGCCGTCCACAACTAAAGAGCATGCATTACAACATATTCTAAGAGATTTTGGAAACATAGAAGGAGGCAAGAAACACGAAAATCAATTTCAAGACTCGAAAATTCAATTCAAACTTTACTTGAGTGATGTCGATTCTTCAATATTTCTTTTGTTTTCTTTCTCATAACCAGTTAAGCTAGATTTCTTTGTATTAGGTGAACGATCAACCATGTAATATGAATTTTTAATCTTCAATTTTACATATTTGACACTGAAAGCAAGTTTTTGGATATTGAATAATTTATATGATTTTCTTTTTCCACAATTATTTTGTACGATAGTTGTGTGAATGTGGTGGCCT
>CAIGRS010274393.1:0-21363 GCA_903798395.1 Fraxinus floribunda
TGAGGAATGTTTTTATCCCAAATATATTTATAGGCCAGTTGTATAGATTTACCCTGCCTGAATAAATTGATACTTTCATTCTCTTCTTGCCATCACCTCTCCTATCAATCTTCTTCATCTTCTCTTTGGACAATACATCTTTCTCAACCCCTCTTCAGCGTTTTATCTGCTTCTAGCCTCTTTTTTTGGTCACCCATGTTGGGGGTTTTAAGTAAGCAGCAACTTTGTAGCTCTCGTCCACAAACTACAAAGGATCTTTACCCTACTCATGGATACCGGCTATTGCGTGTGAACAAGGCACGCCAGTTAGATCCCATTTTTACATGAGCATGTCCTTCTTTGTAAATCTACCACAAACTGACCATCTGAATAAGGTTCAGAAACTTGAAATTGCATTTTCTCATTGAATAATGCTTTCCACGAAAAAGAATCACATGTACTCATTTCAAATTTCTTTACAATTTTTGGACATATATTGCTAGAACACTTTGCCATCATATCGCAACGTTTGTACATCCATACCATCACCTTGTTTTGTATTGACTGAAGAAGAGTCAAAATATCCATCCCCCACACTTCCTTTATGTTGTTGTTAAAGCATTCGCAAAGGTTGTTTAACAAAATGTCACATTTGGAAACCATCATGAAATGGGACTTCGACCATTACTCGGCTGGTTTAGCACATAACCACTCCCATGCAAGTTTACCCTCCTTCTTCATTTTGTCCATCTAAAAAATAAAATCAGCCAAAGTAGACTTTGTTGCTCTCCACAACAAATCCCTAAGTCTCAACTCTTTAAAGTCTTTGCGAAAGAAGTTAAAGTACATGTTCCTTATACAAACCGATGCTCAGCCATTGGAAACAACTCGGACACCATATTCTCTAACCCTTTCTGTCTATCAGACATAATTGTGGCTCCATATGCATTTTCAAGCATTAAGTCTTCTCCTAACAATTTCAAAAACCACGACCAGCTAGCATTACTTTCAGTTTCAACAAAATGGCATGCGCAATTGGGAATATACAATTATTCCCATTAATACCCATCGCAGCAAGTAACTAACCACCAAAATTACCTTTCAAGAAGCACCTATCTATGCAAATAACTGGTCTACAACCACGCAAAAAACCATTCTTGCAAGCATCGAAGCAAACATAAATTGCCTTAAACACAAGGTCGTCTAAAGATAGTATAACAGTTGATCATGGGTTTGTTCTCCTAACCTCAACTGCATACGAACCCAACAAACCAAATTGCCCAACAATCGATCCTCTAAACAACTCCTTAGAATATCTCCATGCCTTTGTGTCACTAATCTCTACCCCATATTCTTTCAAAACACTTGCCTTAAACAATTTCAAATCCCACCTTGGCGCAATAGTAAAGGTCTCAATGTATCTACGGGCTAACTAACTACCGGATACACTTATATTCTTCAATGCTCTACTACAGTTATGATTCCATTCGAATGATTTAATCTGCCACGATGAATCTTCCTCCAACGGCAAAGCCCAAATATGCCACGGAGACTTTTTTCCTTTGCAACGACTTTCTAATTTATTTTTATCATTATACGGACCTCAAACCTATTATGAATGCTGAAGTTTTTAACCACAACATTTACCTCCTTCTTCTACCTAAACTTAAGTCCTACCTCAAGCACGGGATCCACCTTATCTACTTCACCATTAAATTCTGGGTATGTAACAACTTCTTCGTCACTGTCAGAATGCACGCTTCGAAGGTCATTTGAGGGTACATATTCAGAATTGTGAGATTCATTTGTTGCTTCCAACGAAACTATCTCATTCATCGTATCAAGTTCAATATTCTGGGTAACATTTTCCTCAAAGATAATGTCGTCTTCTTCACCAAGGCTATAATTGGAATCATTGAAAGTGATGTCTTTTTTATCCGAATCACTGTTCAAAGAACCTAGACAATAGAATATTATAAATTTCTTAGCGACATTGTAGTGGCCGGAAAATAAAAACGTGTGGAATGTGTCAAAGCAAACTTATTCCTCCAATAGAGCAATTTATTGCACAACAAAAGAATCCAACTAGTGTCCAACGTGAAGAGTTAATACAACCAAAGAAAGGACCTAACTAATGTCCAGCTCATTAAAGGAGATTGTATGCTATTTGAAGAGCTAATACAGCCAAAAAAAGGCTAAAAAAAAAGAAGTGCTAACCTTCACCTTGTTCCTCCACATCCGACATGTCGAATAATTTTTTGTCTATGAGTGGTCCCCAATCTTAGATTTTCGTACAAAATGAAAATTGGAGAAGTATGTTGTGTCCTAGGTTTGAAAAGATGATTCTTGATTGGAAGCTCAAGCTAAGGATTGGGAAGAATTAATTGGATGATATTAGCAATGACTTTCACCCTAATTCCCTCCCAAAATCAGCTTCCATTCTCGTGAAACATCACAGCCAAAAAGAAATTAAATTTGGGGGGGTTTATTGTAAATTTGCGATTTAAGTCCTCAAGGTTCAACATTCGACTATTTTGGTCCATTAAGTTCTAGTTAAAATGAAAAGGTCCTTTAGTGACCATTACTGAAATCGAACGTAACTTTAGTGACCGTTAGTACAAGTTTTAAATTTCAGTGACCGTTTTGTGATTTTGACATAACTTTAGTGATCGTTTGTAAAATTAACCCTATGTATAAATGATAGAAGAGATTTCTGTATATTTCCTTTCCATGGACAACGGGAACTTGCATGATTTTTGTGACTATTAGTCATTGCCTATATTTATGTCGAAATGGTTTGTCTCGACTATTAGGAATTCCAAATAAGTTGGTTTATTTGGTACTTATTTAATTCGAAAAGGTACGTTGGTTATATAAAATTCACGAGTCATGTGATTTAAAATGAATAAATAGTGCATTGGTTCATTTGCATCCTTTGAAGATATATTTACTGCCATATGAGATAAGCATACTTTCTCGGTTATCCAAGAATTATGCTAAACGTGAAAACGTGTTAATTGGAAATGAGATTGCAATATCTCTAAATATGGAAGTGCATGAGCTTCCACGAGACATTGACATTCCTAGTCATATTATATGATGAAATAAATTATTCAGTGGATTAATGGTTTGGAATAAGTAAATACATTGGTATTCCTTTCTTCACTTTGATTGTGAAGAATTTATGTTTTCGTAACAGAAATAGATGTAGTTAGGACTAATTCAAGTCAAACAACGAATGGATTGAAAAGAGAAAATTAATCCTGACCATTGGACATGTGTAAATATTTGGAAGGAAGCCAATTATTTGTTGAAAGTACATGAACTTTGTTTAAAGGCAATTTACTTCTCAATATCATGACGATTTATTTTTTGTTGGAATTTGGTTTAAAGTTGTTTTAAGTTAAAAACGATGGAAAAGTTCATTCTGTACCAATTTCGGTCAAGTATTAGGACACAATCTGATGGTCAAATTATGAAAGTAAATAGACTTACTTTTTCTACTCATTGAGTAGATACTCGTAGTATATTTGGAATCTCAAAATTAATTTCGGGTGAATGAGATATTATTGTTCAAAAATATGAGAAAAATACAATTTTGGCCATATAAGACCATTGCTCGATTGGCAGCTTGACGCCAGTTCTCTGCTTTTCGAGCTCGAGTGACAAGGCTGGTGGCCAGCAAGCGATCGTGAAAAAGCGTTTCCTTTCATGAAAAATGCTGAGTTTTGGGGTGTGTTTCTCCAACCACAACCTCTTAACCTCTATAAATTGGACTTCCTTGGTAGCCTAAAATCATTCATTACCACATGCATTGGTTTTTTAATAAGTGATTCAATCTTATAAATTAAGAGTTCATTAGGCAGGTTCGTGCCAAACCAATAGCTTACCATTCGGTTTTGGTTGATTTAATTGATCGAGATGCCTAATTTTTCATTGATAAATGAAATATTTTGTAAGATGGCAACTAAATGAAGTGTACTGACTTCCACGTGATGTTGATAATAATTTTATATGATTTAATGTGGAATATGTAAAATAGATATTGTATATCTAATAGATGAATCAAATTTTTAAAAGAGTTGATGAACTCTAGGTTCGAGCCTGAACTAAGATGGGTGGGAGTTGCAATACTACTTATAGATTACATTCCAAATTGAGGAATTCTAAGGGTAGCTTATTTTACAATTTACATTCTTTATACCTTATAAATCATAGAAGAATTTCTATGAAGATAGAAAGGAAGAAAGCCCTTGTACTAATTTTAGAAGTATGGTGATGGTTCACAAAGATGAAGCACCCTAAACTAAAAGTTGTTAAAAAGAGAACAAAATGGTTTATTGCATTGCTATCGAATATGCAATAATGGTATTAGAGTATTTGAAGAATATTTATAAATTGAACTGCATTATAATTGAAAATGGTTCAGCGATGTAAATTGAATACCTATTATCAATTATTCAAAATCCACTAGTTAATTAAATTGCTTTACTATGACGAGTGCAGTTATGTATTAGAAATCCTCCAATCAAATTGCGATCTGGAAGATGATATAGCTTTTGATAAAGCTTGAAAAGGCATGTGACTTCATATATTTATATGAAGATTTCTTAATTGGTTACTGTATATGTATCTAGTAAATGAATTAATTGTGATAGCTAGCTATAAATATTAGTGTCTGTTTGAGCCTCAGTTTTAGTATAAAATGCATTTTGTAATAGTAAATTAATGAAAAATATGTGGTTAAAAATGCAGGAAAATCTTTTTAAGTTGTGTTTAATATTATTTCATTGAATATTGTTTGGTTAAAAAGAAGACAGAGAACAAATATATTTTGAAAAAGATGGGAATCAATCAAGGGCTTAATAAGATACATAGCTAGTCATAGTGGTAAGTCTAGACATATTCATCATAGACTTAATACCATAAAATAGTTGACCTCAAATGGTGTAAACTCGTGGATCCACTAAGAATTTTTTTTTCCAAGAGATCAAGTATACGGGAATGTACTTAAAGCCAACCACGTAATAATATTTGTAATGGTAACCCAACATTGTTGATTGGAAATCTCGAGATCTTAGTTCAACGGGACAACTAAGTTACGAAAATTCAATGAGCACTTGGAAGTTAACTTCTACACATTCCTATGATAAGAAAAGTGTTATCTGTAGAAAGTTTTAGGATAAGTTGTACTTTTAATAATTCATATATCTTGGACAAACCAAGTAAGGAATGGCACGTACTCTTAATAGAATATCACATATATAAATGTGAAGAGGTGCCGCTTCTATGAAAATGTTTCAAAACTTGAATTCTCTAAAAGCATTTATGAACCTCAAAAGTTGTTTAAGGAACACAACAGTGAGAACATGAAAATGTTAGGGAGGTTATTGTGTGAGTACTATTGTGTTGGTTTACATCAACGATTGGCAGTTCAAAACATCGTGTTTACTGATTAGCCAAGTAAATCTAATAACATTTCACTACGAAATATTCAAACTCATAAGGTTCCTATCCAGATGCAATAGCTTTTCGCAT
The DNA here is from genome assembly GCA_903798395.1 of Fraxinus floribunda. Classification (NCBI taxonomy): domain Eukaryota; kingdom Viridiplantae; phylum Streptophyta; class Magnoliopsida; order Lamiales; family Oleaceae; genus Fraxinus; species Fraxinus floribunda. Next base: position 5,518 of record CAIGRS010274393.1, read on the forward strand.
GAACTTTCATTAGCGTCTACATAGTCATTTGCATAAATTTTCATTCATGTGGGCACTTGTTGGAAATTTGTATGTGAAATTGGTTTTGACCAATTTTTAATTATTTAAGTGGAAATTATTATTTGGTGAATGAAAAATTAACTCAAATTTAAGTCAATTAAATACGTGAATTGTTGGAAAATTACGTAGAATATTATGGAATATTCTAGACAATTATTTGGCTGAAAATGTGTCTTTCTATATAAAAATTGTGACTTTCAGCATTATTATTTTTCAATAACTGTGTTTCTTCCATAGATTGTGTCTTTTGAGATACAATTTTTTAGCAACTATATATAGACCATATGTGTTTGTTTACATTCATTCATTTTTTTATCATTGCATTATCATGTTAATGCATATTCACTTCAAAATATTTTAAGCATTTATTTAGAATCGAGTTTCATATAAAGAGGGTTCAAAACATAAATAGGTTTGCTGGTCTACATAATTTGGAATGCTTCTATTACATTGTATCTTGGGAGACGAGTGCCGAAAAATTATTATCATCCGTGCGGGTCATTATCGTCTTAACAGCAAAAAGTTCAACTCTTCTCTCATACAAACTCATATTCACCCATTTCTCATTTTTACTTTACATAATTGATTTCGGTAAGTTGAAGTTATGTTTGATTTTATGCACGTAAAAGGTATATTATTGAAATATAATAAATGCATTTTTACAATTTTCCTAACATTATTTTCATAGGGAAGTAGATAATACTTGATTTCTTTAAATATATATGTGATCCTAATTAATTGTTATTAAAGGATAATTGAGATTTATCTCTCCTCACATTCCTATCCTAAAAATAGCTAAACAAATACAATGTGCGTCATTTAAGTTTTCTGGAAATAAAGAAAAGAAAAAATGTTGGAATTCTTCATGCCATACACGTACTAGCCAATCACAAATAGAAACCGTTGATTAATGGTTACCACTTACAACCTCCATTTGATTATTCATATCATACAATTATTCTTCTTGTCAAATAAATATTATCGGCACAATAAAAAATCATTTACTATTGATTAAACGTGTACATGGTCACAATAATAAGTCATCTGAAACTCTTGGATGTATGTTTTTATCATTTATTAAGCTGTGAATATTGCCTTCGGATTTGAATATATTTGTTCTTCGTTGTGACTCTATCTACGTGGTTTTCGTGGTAATCATAATGGAATTTTAATTTGATCACGTACGGAATTCATATTTATCATTAGATGTGACATTTTGTGGCACCATTTATCTTACACAATGTAATTAGTGTACCTTCATCATGTGCACAAAAAAGTATCATTTGTGACCTGTCTACACGAGTGTGTTATGTGAATGTGATAATATTTTGATTGCAGTGTAACTAGATTTATGTATGACTTTATTTATATGACTGAATGAATATAATTATGTATGCGTTACAAATGATAACCGTAGCTTGGTAAATGTTTTGGAAGTGTTACCTCTTTAAATCACACGCAAACTAATTTGATTAAAAAAATTTGTCTTAATACCATTAACCTAAATTGTGACCTGTATAATACATACCTGTAAATTATGTCACTAACCATTTAAAATTAAATTTCATAAAATAAAATCAATTAAAAGCTGGCACGATTAACGGGATTTTAGCTAAAAATAAATATAATTACTAAAAATATATTTACAATTTTATTTCTAAACTTAGCCCCTTTGATAGCCTTTAAATTAAAACTCTTATATATATATACTTATTTTCAATCACATATTCAGATAATAAAATATTTTGCACGTAAACCCAAAAATTTTCCCTATTTTTTAACCACACATTTTGCAAAAATTTACTATTCAAAATATTATTTTTGGTAAATAATTGCCACCAAACATGGACTTAATAATACCTCATTTCTGCAAAAAAATAAATTTATACTGCTGTAAAACTATATAAAAAGATAAGAGTCAAAACTCAGTGTATATTTTATTATAACCATGTTCACTATATAAGATTTCAATGAGAGTTACAAATTGATCAAGACACAAACTTGTACAGAAAGTAAGACTTATCTAAGTTATATAATGTTATCTCATTAAAATATTGTCAAGAAAGTTCAACTAGACAAAACTTGAGTTAAGGAACAAGAGCACAACTACCTTCCGGATTTCAATAAATGAAAATCCTTGTCCAATCTATCCATGTCTTGCATCCTAGTATCTTCAGTATCATAATTCTGGTGAAATATGTTTCAGTTTGTTTTGTTATAGGGGTTGTTTGAGCCCCATTTTTTATTTTTTATTTTCCAAAAAATGTATTTTGCAATAATGTTACGATGAGGACTGCACGATTAAAAAATCAGAAAATATTTTTGATTTGCAAGTAATATTATTTTATTAAAAAATATGTAATTGAAATGAGATCAAATCAATGTTCAAAAATACATTTTGATTGAAAAAATGGGGCTCAAACAAGGGCATAACCTTCAACTAATATCATCATCATCATACAAGATAATCATATATCCTTGTTTGACTTGAGCCAGCACGATGGTCCGTTGAACAACAAATTTTGTTGTTACTTTCTTCAGGAGTATCTTTCATAAGTAATAGCATATAAAATCATTAGTTTGATGGTAAATATTTTGTAAACTATTAATATTGATTACACAACGAATTAATATGCCTCGTTAGAACTAATTCGAAAAAACCATGTGGGAACAAACTTAGAGCCCGTTTGGTACCGATTAAAATCCAATTAAAATTGAAAATATAGTTGTTATTGGATCTCACTCGACTAGTTTTTCAATTTTAATCCGATTTTAATCTCTACCAAATGGGCTCTTAATAAAGAAAAAGGAGCACATCATTTCTTTGAATAAGGTACAAAAGTTGTATTACTTAAAACATTAAAAAAAGTTCAGGGGGATAAAACTTTGGTCAAAGAAAAATAGTACAAATTTACTTTCTTCTCGATAATATCACTTGAATTATATGTTTCCAACATATTAAATCCTTCATAGATAATATTGATAGTCATTTCAGTTGAGTTGGTTATAACTGCATTTCAAATTCATGCATCATTGGGATAACAAGATATGGACTTGTGATTGTATCCATCACGGTGTTTTACAAAATTTCATTATGTTGAGATTTGTGCATTATATGTCATAACTTCATTTTTCTCATTTACTTTTCGCATAAGTATACACATTTAGATTTTTAGACTACAAGTCTGTAAACTTCATGTTTATCTAGAAAGTTCAATTTTGCTAGAATTGTGTTTCTTTATTTGGCCAAACATTTTTTCGATTGATGTGTTTCAACAAATTTATGGTATATCATCGGTATTAATAATATGAAGCGGTACATCAGTATAAAAGTGTTATCGATAACTTTTTATTTCGATTTTATTTCTTTCTCATAACTACATAACTTATTGAGATATTTCCACTTTAATATATTTCAAGTACTTGAACCTCTTTTGAGGTTTTATAATTAGTTATATCTATATATTGTGCCTCCTAAATGAGAATATCTTCCTTTTTTGCTCACTTTTTTCGAAAACTTTATCTTTAGAATTGAATATCACAACACTTCATACTATCATTCGTATAATTCTAATAATTAGTCTTTCTAAGACATCAATAAGAGATGAGTCATTTACAGATAATATATGAAATTTCATTAATTTCTAATAGGCTAGTAAGTGCATCTTGCAATTTAGTTAACTTTTCAGCATATTGTGAAGTGTAAGAATATAGATAATATAATATGATGTAATATGTACTATTTTTAACTACTAATTTCTTCCTCAATGCTTATAAAATTATCTTCAAATTGACAGTCAACAAAACGCGTTATAAAACATCACATGTTATGGCCTAAGATATTTTATAAGAAATGGGAAGCACCATGTTCTCAATAGTAATAGTTTAGAAATTAATTTGATGTGCCTAATAACCAATTGTGTAAAACTATTTGTCGGCATCCCAATCAACATTTATCAAGTTTGGGATGTAGACTCATTAGTATTAACAAAACACATTGCTTGATAACATAATCATCGAGAACTACTTTTGGCAATTCTTGAAGCATGAGGGGCATGTTTATTACAACGCTCAGTAGATTCGACCGTATAAATTTTTTTCTTAAGGTTTTGTCTAAAGTGAGTTAATTAACTATCTAGAAATATATCACAAAGATGCAAATATACGTGCATGCACACACCTCTTGGAGTGGGTAGGTGTGAAGCGGGGTGTATACCTTCCAAAAAGTTTGAACGATCTGTTTCCACTTCCCACTACATGGACATATTCTTCTGATATTGTAAGTACTGGCGAATTGAAACTACGGTACAGATTGGAGGTACAGGAGAAACTGAACAGGATGAAGACAATGGGGACAATGGAAGTCTTTTATCACCAATTGATTTTCCAGATACTTCAGAATATGTCAGTGATGTACCAGATACTTCCGAAAAGATTCTTAGAAAGTTAAATCGAACGTACAAGGCTCCAGAAAATTAAAGGACTTTGTTAAATATGAAGCTCTCAATGATCCTATACAATCTCATTTATCCTACTCCAATGTATCCTTGTCTCATTAAGCCTTTTTAACTGCGTTGTCTTCAACTCAAGAGCCGAAAAATTTTATAGAAGCAAATTCCAGTCCTGTTTGGAGATGAGCAATGCAGGAAGAATTACAAGCCCTTGATGACAACAAAACTTGGTCCATTGTAAAACTTCCTCCGGGCAAGAAGACAGTTGGGTATCGTTGGGTTTATAAAGCCAAATTTCGAAGTAATGGATCTGTTGAATGACATAAAGCATGCCTTATTGCAAAAGGCTTCATCAAGATTGGAAATTGTTTCAGATGGATGTGAATAATGCTTTTCTACTTGGTGATCTCGATGAAGAAGTTTAATGAGTATACCTCCAGGTCATCGGTTGGAGGGTTGTAGTGATTTCACATGCAGATTAAGAAAATCTATATATGGTCTTAAACAATCACCTCGTGCATGGTATGCCAAACTCAGTCATGTTCTTGTCCAAAATGGTTTAAAGATGAGTAATGTTGATTTTTCCTTGTTCGTGAAAAGAGGTATGAAAGGTACTGCTATTGTTTTGATCTATGTTGATGACATCGTTATTACTGGTGATGATCTTGCTGAAATATTAAGGCTCAAAAATATCCTTCATACACAGTTTTCTATTAAGGATTTGGGAATTTTGAAGTATTTTCTCGGATTAGAACCTGCATATTAAAAAAAAAGGCATATTTCTAAACCAAAGAAAATACGTATTGGATTTGTTAAAAGATACTGGAAAATTAGGAGCTAAGCCAGCTTAGACGCCTATGGAGTGTAATTCCAAATTAATACTTGATGGCGATCTATTATCTGATATGGGTCAATTCCAAAGATTGGTGGGCAGACTAATTTAGCTCGCAATTACTCGACCTGATATCTCATATGTTGTCAGCCTTGTTAGCTGCTTTATGCATTCTCCATGAGTTGCACATATGGATGCCGTTAATCGAATTTTGCACTATCTCAAGGGGTCACTCGGAAGAGGTATATAGATGCATAAACATGGTCATTTTCTTATTTCTGCTTATACAGACGCAAATTGGACTGGTAGTGCTGTTGATAATAGATCTACCACTGGATATTGCACTTTTATTGGGAAAACTTTGGTGACGTGGAGTAAGAAGCACAACGTTGTTGCACGCTCTAGTGCTGAAGCCGAATATCGGGAAATGGCTTCTACTGCCAGTGAAATTATTTGGCTTCGCTCTTTGCTTAAGGATTTGGGATTTGGTTTGTCACAACCCTCTCAGATGTTTTGTGATAATCAATCTACTATACATATTGCTTCAAATCCAGTTTTTCACGAGCGGACAAAACATATTGAAGTTGACTGTCATTTTATACAAGAACATGTCCAAGCCAAGATTATTTGCACTCTCTTCATTCGTAGTAGCCAGCAATTGGCTGATATTTTTACCAAATACCTACCAACTGTCAAATTTCATGAGATATTGTCCAAGTTGGGCTCTATCGATATTTTCGCACCAACTTGAGGGAGAGTGTTGGAGAAGAGAGATATTTGGTGAGTTGAAGAATATTTGCTAATATTGAAGAAAATATTATGGCATGATTTGGAGAATATTGGTTGATGATAATTGGAATGTTTCCATTACTTGTTATATTCTTTACGTGATTGTCTCCTTAATAAAGCAACCTTGTTGTAATATGAATATATATGTGTCATTGTACCACTTCAGATATAAGTGAATATAATTTTATCTCTTCTCCCGTGGATGTAGGTTTGCCATACTGGCACCGAACCAAATAATTCTTTGTGTTCTTTTTTATATATTTTATTGAATTCTTCAATTGAATTAGGAGAAATATTGGGAAATCAATCTCCACAAGGAAATACAATCTCACCAGGTATCGGATCCATCAAGGAGAGTTTACCCTAACTCTTTCAAGATTATACGGGCGAATGATAACACATAACGAGGAATTAGGGCTACAACATAATAACCTAATTTCACACAAGAACTCTTTCCCTGTAAATAGTCATGCACAGATAGTGATAAGGTACAGACACTCTAGTCAAATCTCTTCTTATATGTCTCTTTACTAGTAATTCCTCATATAACTTGTACCGACAGTTGTCTTGATCTATTGGAGTACCAGCGATCGTCGGTCCTTTTTTTCGAACCGGTGGTCTTGGTGTTTAAAGGTTGGTGTTCAAATGTGCAGGAAAGATATAGGTAAACAAGCAATGACGTAGCAGGAGATTTGTTGGCACAAAAAGATATGCATATTTTTAAGATCATCAACGATACTCCAAAGTCGTGGTGAATCTCCATAATGTGGGTATAGGGCAAACAAAACTAAAAATGCTCGTTAATTTATATACACGAGTGTGTGTATTGGGCAAGGAAAACTAAAAATGCTTGATTATATACATTTTCTTCAGACAAACACATGATGAAAATTATTAAGCTGAAGTGAGAGAAAGACCGAGTCTTTATGTCATCCTCAATTTTTTCTTCACGTTTTGAGACTTTTCTGTTGTCATTCTTTTTTACATTAGGAATAAAAAGTGTTTAATTTTTTTCTATTTTCCAATTAGCTTCATCAAAGCCATTGCTTTGTTTTTCCACAACTTTCACAATTAAACAAACCTACATTTCATGGATTACAATCCACGTTTATAGAAGATATGAGTGTTGTAAGCATTTATTGAATAGTTAGTTTGACAAACTTTTGACCAGTTATTTGAGTGGATCCCGATAGTTGGACGATAGGCGAAGTGTGTTCTACTCCGCGATTAGATCAACGTAACACATTTATTTTCTTAAAATAGTGAATGAGAAATAAATGCCCAAAATATGCCACTTGAAGTTGAAATAAATTGAGAATAATAATTGGTGAGAAATTGAAAATTTTTCAATCCTATATTGAAAAATTAGAAAAGTTGAAGTCACTTTATATTGCTCAAGTTTGACATTTGGATTTTTGCCCCCAAGTATATCAATAGTCTTTGAAGGATAGATGACCTACATGATAGTAGGCTTGGGCCAAGTTGGTATATATTTTGTGATAAAATAATATTTAATTATTTTTTTGAAAATCTGTGTGCGCGACGCGTAGCTTCTTATAGAATTTGACGGTTTGTTAGCTAAACTGTCTGGTTAGACAAGTTGTTTCTATTCACAACACAACTTTCAGCTGTTGTCTTTTGGACATAGCTTTTCAACTTCTATAAATTAGCTTCCATAAACTGGATTTTCTTCTTTCCAAATCATATCCGATTTTCTCTCTTGTAAAATAATATTACTTCATTCATGCATTATTTCAAAGAATGGAAGACAAGTCGAGGTCGTTGTATCATGAAAGACAAGTATCGGAGGAGTGATAGCACCAGTGCAGGGCATTATCGTTTTAAGGAGAAAAGGTGGAACTCTTGCCTCGGCTATTTTAATTCCTGTTTAATTTGTTCATTCAATAAGTCAAAATTCTACCCAATTTATTATTACAAAGTTATCTTGAATATAAATTAGTTCACGTTAGATTCATATTATTTTTTCAACAATATTAAGATGATAATTTGTTTATTTATGTGCTAATTTATATTCTGAAATTTTATTTAATTACGACAAATAATTCTACATTCGTCTTACCCCTAACAATGCTCATGGATAGAAGTCGGGAAAAACAATCATGGGAATGAATTTTAAAATATGGCAACAAAATACTGGCAATAAGAAAACCATAACAAAAAAGACCAAGTGTACTTAATCGAGAAGGACAAATTTTCTAACGTAGTGTATGAACTAATGCTCTCAATTGTTGTATTTCAAGCAAACATGATGGATAATCTGATAGAATGGTCTATAGAAATTGGAGTTACTCATCACATTTGTGTTGATAAGGAAATGTTTTCATCTTACACCCCATCAATGGACAACAACTATTCATGGACAACTTTGCAACATCAAAAGTTATTGGTCTTGGTAAAATAGTGCTAAAGATGACATCGGGCAAAGAAATAACCTTCATTGATGTTTAGCATGTTTCAGACATACACAAGAACTTGCTATCTGGAGCTTTGTCGAGTAAAAATTGGTTTAAGCTAGTATTTGAGTCTGATAAATTTGTATTCACCAAAAATGGAATGTTTGTGCAAGGGGTATTTAGCCATGAGCTATTCAAAATGAATGTAATGCTTGTATTTCGTGATTTTGATATTAATAAAAATAAAAATAAATTCTCTACGTACTTGATTGAGTCTTCTAATTTATGACATGATAGCTTAAGACATGTTAATGCTAATACTTTATGAAGATTCGTAAGTTTAGCTTCACTGCCTTTTGTTTTATTTGATTAAAATCATTAGTGCAAAATATGTGAGAGGCTAAGTTAGCGAAAACATTGTTTCATTCAGTTGAAAGGAACTCAGATCCTCTAGAATTAATTCACAATAATATTTGTGAATTAAAGTTTGTGCAAACGAAAGGAGGTAAAAAAGTATTTTATTACTTTTATAGATGAGTGCACAAGATATTGATGTGTCTATTTGCCAAGAAGCAAAGACAAGACCTTAAAAGCATTTAAACAGTACATAATTGAGGTTGAGAATCAACTTAGCAAATAAAAAAAATTATTCATATTGATAGAGCTGGAGAATGTAGAGCATCGTTTGAAGAATTTTGCTCAGATTCTAGAACTATTCATCAAACTACAGCTTATTATTCACCTCGGTCGAACGGTGTTGCTTAACTCAAAATCGTACTCTTAAAGAGATTATGAACGATATGTTCATTAATTCTAATTTACCTTAGAACTTGTGGGAGGTCAGCTAACCACATTCTTAATAAAATATCACACAAAATAGGAATGAAACCCATTACGAGTTATGGAAAGATCATAAACCTTCATACAAATATTTAAAGGTATAGGGGTGTTTGGATAAGGTAAAAGTACCAAATCCTACACAATTAAAATATGGCTTAAAATTATTGACAGCATATTTATTGGATATGTTAATAACAATAGTATATATCTATTCCTCGTACATAAGTCAAACATTCTGAATATACATGAGAATACCATCATTGAATCAAGAATAGTGTATTTTTTTAGGACATTTTTCTTTGTAAGGATATGAAAGAGACGAATTCACAAAAACGAACCTATGACACTACAATTGTTAGTTATCAAAGTGATGAATAACCAAGACATTGTAAGATAACCAAAAAACAACATCATTTAATTATTTGTTAAAAAATGAGCTTAGGACATTCAATGAAGCAATGTCAAATCTCGAAGCTCAATTTTGGAATAAGGCTATCAATAATGAAATTAATTCTATTATATAGAATCATACTTGAGAGTTGGTAGATCTCTCACCTGGTAACAAATCAATAGGTTGTAAATGAATTTTCAAAAGAAAATTAAAAACTGATGGATCAATTTATAAATATAAGGCCGGATTGGTAAACAAAGGATTTAAACAAAAAGAATGTCTTAATTTTTTGGATACACACTCACTTGTGAAAAGGATGATATTTAGTAGAGTATTAATTGCATTCTCAACATGCATAATTTGGAGATCCATCAGATAGATGTTAAAATGATTTTTTTTAAATGGTAAGGTAGAAGTAGAAATATACATAGAACAACTCGATAGTTCATTTCTCCTAGATGGAAAAGAATGGTGTGTAGACTCGTTAAGTCATTATACAGACTGAAATAAGCGCCGAAATAATGACATGTAAAATTTGACAAAACTATGTGTTCCAATGGTTTTAAGATTAACGAGTGTGATAAGTATGTTAATATTAAAACTACACCAAGTTCGTACGTAATCGTATGTCTATATGTTGATTACATGCTAATTATGTGTAGTATTCATGATATCATAATGACTACAAAGAAAATGTTGACAACATTTTGACATAAAAGATATGGGTATAACTAATATAACATTATGAATTGATATTCTTAAAACGTTTGAGGGACTTGTTCTATCTCAGTCTTACTATATTTAAATTGTACTTGAGAAGTTTTATATGTACGATGAAAGTCCATTTAAAATTTTGGTAGATTTAAGTCTACATTTGACCAATATAAAGGAGAACTCGTATCTCAGTTGGAGTACTCTCGATTAATATGAAATCTAATGTATATTACGAATTGCACGTGTTCGAATATTACTTATATGGTGAACAAGCTTAGTAGACTTACAAGTAACCCAGGTGATGACTATTGGGAGGCATTGATTAGTGTTATCAGATATCTACGATACACCTCAAATGTTGGATTATATTATACTAGATATTCAATTGTATTAGAAAGATACTAATTGGATACAAAGTCTACTAGTAATTATATTTTTACCATTTGTGGCTCAATCATATCTTGGAAGTCTTCTAAAAACACATGTATAGATTGAATCCATAATGAAATATGAGTTCATATCTTTAGATAAAGTTGGAGAGGAAGCAAAATGGCTTCGTGATTTTTTAGAAGATATTCATAATTGACATAAACCTATGCCTGCAATTAGTATGCATTGTATAGTCAGACGACTATCGTTAGAGTACAAAGTAGTATGTATAATGGTAAGTCTCAATACTTTCACCGAAGACATAATACAATTAAACATTTGATCTAAAATTGTATTATTTTCATAGAGTATGTAAAATCTAGGGAGAATCTCATGGATCCGATTAATAAAGGCTTACCAAGAAATCAAGTAAACTGTCTATCAAGGGGAATGATCTTAAAGCCTACTATGTAAGGATCTTTGTAATGGTAACCCAACCTTGCTAACTGGAAATCTCAAGATCTTGATTCAATGTGACAACCAAGTTATGAAAATTCTACGAGCACTTGAAAGTTAACTTAAGGCATGGCAACGAGGCGGGTATGGGTCAGGGCATCCTCCCCACCCCGTCCGGTCGGATAGTACCCGCCTTTATACTCGTTTAAGTCGACGACGAGTCAAGGTCTCTATCCCATTTATCGCCCCGTTGACCTTTTCTTAATACAAGAAAAATCTCGATAAAGTATTATGTAACCTTCTATCGTGAAAATCGTCGGTAGTGGAAGTTGAGAAGAGAATAATTGAATAAATTATAGTGTCGCTTCTATGTTAATGATGACATTTATAAAATTGCTCAACCCTCATCGCCTCATGTCTATATTCTGAAATCTGGTAATGGTTCTGGCAAGAAGATTATTCCATTCTGCTTTGGATTATAACTTATAATGGGTCTTGGGAGTTGGGCCTTGACCCCGCCAACTAGTGACTTGTTTGTATCATTAGTCATTTAATTAAAGTTGTTTACAGTTTATGTTTATCATTGGATTAAACGGGGCAAGGCGAGGTGGGAACTTTGTTACCCATCCCCGACACGGGGCGAATTTCCCTAACTTGTCCCCGACCTAAAACCCGATTAAGCGGGTAATCCACATCCCGTTTGAAGCAGGGCCCAACGGGTATCGGGTTTAACGAGGTTTTTTGTCATCCCTAAGTTAACTCCCACCCTTTCTTATAATAAGAAAACGTTATCTGTAGAAAATTTTAAATTAAGTTATACTTTTAATGATTCCTAAATCTTGGACAAATCAAGTGGAATATGGAAGGTACTCTTAATAGAAGATCACCTATATAAGTATGAAGTGTGGCCTCTTCTATGAGAATGTTTCAAGACTTGAATTCTTTAAAACACTTATAAAACCCAGGTTGTTCAGTGCCAAAATAAACACAACAATAAGAAATCCAAAATGTTAGGGATTGTGTGGGTACTATTATCTTACTTTACATCAATGGCTGACAGCTCAAGACATTGCGTTTACTAATCAACCAAGTAGATCCAATATTATTCTACTACGGAAGGTTCAAACCAATAAGGTACTTGTCCCGGTGCAATAGCTTTTCGCTTGGTCTATGTATTCGGGTCAGCATAGTTTGTTGCATTAACTTTTAATCATGTGGAGAATTGTTGTAAAAAGTGGTTGAATAGTTAGTTTGATCAACTTTTGACCAATTATTTGAGTGGGTTTCGATAATTGGGCGAAAGTTTACTTTAGCCTAGTATGTTATACTCCGTAAGTAGATCAACATAGTATATTCATTTTCTCAAAATAGATTTTGAGTGAATGGGAAATTAAGGCCAAAAGATATCAATTAAAGTTGAAAGAAATTGGGAATAATAATTGGTGAGAAATTAGAAATTTGTCAATCCCAAATAGAAAAACTAGAAGAGTTGAAATCACTTTATATTACTCAAATTTGACACTTGGGTTTGAGCACCAATGAGTATCAATGGTCTTTGGGGGGAATTAGGTACAAAGCGCTCAAAAGGTAAAATATTAGATTAATACCCTTAAATTTAATTAGAGATGCAAATCCCGTATTAATTACGGATAAAATCTTGGAAGCCCACAAATTTGATTTTGTCACTTTGTTTAGATTTTGTGAATTTTTTGAGATTTTGTCAATTTTATTAAGTTTTGTCACTTTTATTAATTTCTGTCACTTTTCATTTAATAGTCTCTTCTTTTTCTATATAACATTAAAAGTTAATCATACCACATGAATATTGGTTTAAAAGGATGTGATGTGTCACTTTCATGAAAAAGTTATATGATATTTTTTTGCATCACTCTTTCAAAAAAGTGACTTGTATGTCACTTTTTAACTTTTTTTAATAAAAAGTGACGTATTTTTTAACTTCATAAAATTGTGGCCAAACTTATTTTATATCTAAATATAAGGATACTTCAGTTATTTTATTTATAAAATCGCAGAATGATAACTTCATTTCTTTTTAACAATATTAAAATTTAACTTTTTAAAAAAGTAATGTGATATGTCACTTGACAATGCTTGTTGTATGTGAATTCTATTGGGACAACTATTTCAACAATTTTGTCACTATTATATTCATTATCTTATTTCCATTTGCCTCAGCAGTTAACTCATGCAAAAACACAAATAAAGTGTTATATCATTTTTTTAGCCTCCGTTTGACGCACATTATTCGTGAAAATGTAGAAGAAAAGGAACCGTTAACTACAGTGTAAAGGAGTACAATTTTTGGAAAATGTGAAGAAAAGTGGATGCCAAATATCATGAAATGTCCAAAAACACCCTCATAATGCAATGCACCTACCTCACACGTGAATTGAACAACTTTGCCAGAAAAAGGCTGCCACGTTTTGTACACATTTTTTTTGACTAGGTCAACTTCATATTTTTGGCCATATTAGTTGTGTTTACAAGTTTGTATGGAGTTGTGAGAAATAAATACGTGCAGCTCGGATATTTGTTTAGACGTGAAAATGACATTTATTTATTATTTTTTTTTTTTTTCAAATATGAAAAACAATTATTGTTATAGATGTTCACTTCAGCCTACGTACATATTAATTAGAAACCCTTGAACGATTATAACGTCAATTTTCTTGTGCTAAGTAGTCGTGAAATCTATCCCATTCACTGCGTTGCACTTCGTGTGCATTAATTTCGGCGTGCATTTCGTCTTCCGCATCAAATAGATCAATTTCGACTTCACAGTCGTCTGTTTCCGCTCTCGCAAACGCCTCGTCAAGTATTCCAGAACGACGTAAAAAATTATGAATACCCATCATAGCAACGACAACAGCAACTTGTGCCTTATAGGAATAGCTCGGCATACGGTCTAGAATTTTCCATCTTTGCTTCCCAACGCCAAAGGTACGTTCAATGACATTCCTACATGAGGAGTGTTTGCAGTTAAATCGCTCTAGAGCATTCCGAAACCTTCGACGCCGTCCAGTTCCGTCGTTGTGAAACTCTTGAAAATGGTCCAGGATATCCGATCCCTTATATGGGGCCATATATCCCGGTCGATGTGCAAAACCAGAGTCGACCAAATAATACTTACCCGGGGCTTGTTCCGTAAAGTGAATATCATGATTGTATATAGCACGAGCCAGAATTCGTGCATCGTGCGAATTACCGGTAGTCCCAGGAAGTACGAATGTGAAACATAAATTGAAATCACATGCGGCCAACACATTTTGAGTGGGGACCCCTTTACAATGAATGAAATTGACACGCTCGTGCCACGGTAGCACAGCTTTCACGTGTGTGCCATCAATAGCACCAATACAATCCTGAAATAGAGGGTGTTTATCTGGGTCCGGACGGTGTGGGAACTCCCCGTCATTGTAAGACTGACTGGGTTTTATAAGACGTGTGGATAACACCATCACGGCACGTAATATTTCTTTGAAGTAACGACATACCGTTTTCAACGAATGATTGAATAGCGTTGTCACCTGACGATAACCCTTTTTATGAGCTAATATGCACAAGAACATACCTAATTTCTCATAGAGATCAACCTGCTGGCTGTTGCATAAGCCATATTCATCACGTAGAATATGTGAAAACTGCCGCAGGACAGCCGGATACATTCGAAATTCTTGATAGCACATCTGCGGGTTTTCTTGCATTGCTTCCATCATGAATATGTGCCCATTTCTCGTAAAAAGAAACCTTTGAATTTGATGTCACTGCTTGCGATAATAATGTCACGCGTCACTGAATGTTCCCCGAATATACGTAACCCAATTCTTTCCGTCGTCCACCATCTGATTAAATACTTCATCATCATCGTAACCTTCTTCCTCATCCGATCCCTGTAGAATGAGACAACTAAAGTTCATATCCTCCATTCCTACACTGATTTAGAAGTAAAAAGCAAAGAAGCTTATGTCCCAACGCAATATTTACGTAGAAACAACAGCTTTGGCGTTTCCAACGTGTGACTACCCAAATGATAATTGTTTTACGAAATCAAATGCATTTATAGAGAAGTGAAGTTCGATATAATAATTGTTACTACATACCACATGTGAACGTACCGTGTACCAAATAAAAAAAAACAAAAACCAAAAAAAATAAGGAACGCTATTCTACCAGTGCACCATGATGAGGTTCTACATTTTTTTTTAGGCTAGGCCTTACAGATTCTTCAAATAAAGTCTTGAAAATCATAATTACACCAACATAATACAAAGTTTTCTGATAGCCAANAAAAAAAAAAAAAAAAAGAAGTAGTCTAGTACATGGGTAGGGGTAGGAGAACATGATATTATCACGGATTAAAATAGGAAACAGTAACACATTGAACGTAGTACAAATAATACAATACGAAGTGGACCTATTTTTTTCGTTCATTGAATTGCCACTCGATCCAATCGAATTTCTCGTCCACGTCGGTCATCACGTCAAGCATATCCCGATACCGCTTCTATG